>PVLD010005848.1:0-107087 GCA_004027595.1 Dinomys branickii | reverse complement strand
AAAAAAAAAAAAAAAAAGAAAAAAGAAAAAAAAACCAACAAAAAAAAGATTTTTATTTACTTTCTTTTCCAATAGATTTAGTGTTTCTGTTTTAATATTGAGATCTGTGATCCATTTTGACTTGAGTTTGGTGCATGGTGATAGACTTGTGCCTGTACTTTGTATTTAAAGACAAGGTCTTTCTAGGTAGTAAAATTGCTCACTTTGGGCTCTGGGCTTTCAATCCTCCTGTCTCAGCCTCTCAGAGCATGAGCACCACAGCTGACTAGTATCACATCACCCCACAGTCTGGGTGGTGTGTTTTTCTCTCTCTCTCTTCATTTGTGGTACTGGGATCGAATCTCTGGCCAGGACTTGCTCATTCCAGGACAGGAATCTACCACTGAGCTACATCTCCAGCCCTTTTTTAAAAAATTATTTGTGACCAGGTTCATTAAGTTGCCAAGGCGGACATCAAACTGCAATCATTTGACTCACCCTTCCCATAGCTGAGATTATAGGCTCCGGACCCCGGCCCTGGCAGCATTCTTAATTTTCTGTGGTCTTTCTCTTTCTCCCACCATATTTTATTAGTCAAAATACACACACATACACACACACACACAAATTTTCTCTTCATGGTGTGCCCTGCCACCCCACCGTGTGTGTGTGTGTTAGTCTTAGATATGCAGGTAAATACAGTCAGTTCTTACTACTATCATTCATCCTTTTACTATGGTTCCTTTGGCTGCTGTAGAGGATTCTAATTGATCTATAATGTTTCTGGAGTTATTACATGAGAAATATAATTTGTTAACTGTATACACAAATAGAAATTCAGCCAGCAGAGAATGCTTGGGTTGTGCTTCTTTTCTCCGAAGGATGTCTGTGTGCAAATACTCCTGTGATGTTGACGGGTATTGGAGAGAAGTCTACTTTCGGCATTATTTTTCCCCTTCAGAAGTAACCTGACCCATTAGCCATCTATCTAGAGAGCCTTTATCATCAGATGTGTTAACACATGATTTATCACTGACAGAACTGGGCAAATGTTCCTTGGTATGTAGGACATGGTTTTGAACAGTAGTGAAATTATTAATTCTTAGATTTCAGAAAATTTTTTCAGTTATGTTTTAGAATGTTTATTTTGTTGCATTCTTTTAGTTTTGTGGTTTGATTGAATGATTTTTATATCTATGTTGTGTTTATTGCTGTAAACACTTCTGTAGCCATCATTTTAATTTCCAATGTTTGAACATTTTATTTTAATTTTTGTACTGTAATCACATATAAAAATTTCTTTTAAAAAAATTAAAATTTAGGTAAAACCTTATTTTTCACATTTTTATAAAAAATTTACATGTATTACTTCCTTTAGTCATCCTAACAATCCCATGAAATAGCTATTACCTTGAATCTTGTTCTGCAAATGGAGGAAATTGAGGCACAGAACCCAAGAGAGTTAACTCACTCAGAGATTTGTAAGATTCTTTCTGTACTGCTTCCTATAAATGACTATGCTCTATTGCTTTCTTGCTGGACTATTCTTTGTTTTTCATTTTTCATTATTTATTTGCTGCCCCCCCCATAGTATCCTTTCATAGAACACACACTTGCTTTTCCTTTTGAACACATCTTGGAAAAAGGTACACTTTCTAGGCCAGCTACTGCAAGGACCTCAGGTGTGAAAGAGGAGCCACAGCTGTGCGTCACACTCCTGGGATTTCCACATCTTGGTTCTACTTCATCTGTACACGGGGAGGTGAAAGCCTGTACGTAGACGAACTTGAGCCCCATTGCACAAGACAAGCCGTTTCTCTCTACCTTTGGCCGTCATGTCTATGAGTTTATTTAGATCTCCTTCAAGGTCTCCAAACCAACTCAGGTCCAGGTTGCTGCTTCTCTCTGACAAAATACCTCAGCGTGTGTTGCAAATGAGCACCTAGATTCAATAAGGAGCTTGGGCTCCTCACTCCTAGAAGCAGAATTTTTTGCTTCCTGCTCTCTGCAGGCGTTGGCCCTCTGCCTCCGCTCAGAAGTCCACTCCATAGCATTTTCCTGAGCTTCCTCCCATGCAGCTTCTGCTTTCTTCTGCTCCGTCTCTCCTGCTGTTGGCAACTCTTACATCTATTTTGGGCTTCAGGGATTTTAGCTGTCTCCTACTCTTGCTGAAAATGGAGTTTGCAAATTTTTCTTTCCTGTTCCCGTCGTTGCTTTTGGATATTCTCCAGCCGGAGAAAAGGGCGGTGCTAACTGCATGGACCCAGTTCAGACCACAAGTGCCCCTTCCACATTTTTATACTTCCACTTTTTTCCCATAGTCAAAGACTCTGAAATTAAAGTTATTAGACTTCTGACAAGGCTGGCAAGTAAAATCATTATAAAAGTTTTCATGAATGAACTGCTATTACCAAGAAAATGGGAGAGAGTATGAACTCTGTGGCCTCATTTGATGAGTCCCACGCAGCCAGGCTCTATTGAAATCACTTTTTACCCTAATTCTCATTGATGAATGTTGCTAGTATGCTGTTTACTTCCTCTACTGGATTACAAATGAATGCAATTAAAATTCTAAAGCAAAAAGCAAAACTTTCTTGCCCTGATTTAAGGCATGTGTAAAGCATTCAGTTTCATACACACTATCTACCCAACACAAGCAATGTTATAAAAATGCTGTTGAGTTTAAAGTTTCTCTTGCGACTATTCCCAAATTGCTGAAGAAAAATTATGGTTGTCCTTTGTCACTTTGATAAAATATGGAGCAAAACTGAAAGTAGAGAGGAAAAGTATGTTTCACTAGTTAGCTCAACATTTGCTTTAAAGTCATTCATTTCACTGACAAGATATTGAACCTTTCACTATAGTTTTACTAAATAATGCTCAGAGTGAAAATTAGGCTTTATGTATTCCAAATCTTAAAATGATCTGCAGAGAAACAGTCTTTAGGGCAAGGGTATTTTCAGAAACTTTCTTGAAGCACTCAAATTATAGACAGAAATGTAGTTATATATTGTTTCTCTGATTATTGGACATGAAGCCTCCCATCTAATTTCCCACTAAAAATATCGTCTTAGAGTCAAAGCATTATTTAAAATTTGATATGAATTCCTTCCCATCCTTAATCACTTTTGATTTATACCTGTAAACTCTAATAGTCCATTTCCTTTTGCCTTCTGTAGTGATGTCACAAACTAAAAGAACTTGTAGCAGGAAAGAGCTAGTTTTAATGATGCTACAAAAATTGATATTTAAATTGAAATAAGGCCTTCTTCACCTCTCAATAATTCTTCTTGTGCCTTAATTATGGTTTGTCAGACCTATAATTTGGCTATAATTTGCTTCTCTGAAAAAAGCTTAAGAAATGAATCATGTATTTTTAATCCTTATTAGTGAATTTTTTCCCTCTCAATTTTCCCACCTTCTAATTTTCAATACAAATGATGAATCTTGAAGTCATTGGGATTTTCCTAAGCACATTTGGCAACCTCTTCAAATTTCTGGCCTATAAAGAAGTCTCATTTAGGATTTTTATTACAGGGAAAAATTATTTAGAGCCTGAATAAAACACTTGTTGGTGAAATACCGAAGAACTTCTACAAATTGGAAGTCAAAATAAAGTTTGTATCATTGTTGCATCATTTTCTTTGTGTAATATTTTTATTTTGTTTTATGTTGATACTTATTGCAGCATGTTCATTTTAGAGTATGCCCAAATTAAAAAAATAATAATAGTAAAGTAAAGTAATGCCCATGAGGACTGGCTTCATATTTACATATTATGTGACTGTCCCGTGAGAGCAGAACACGTGTTTTGTTTTAATTTGAAAATCTGAGTGTTGGTTTAATGTTGGCTGGTACTTAATGCTGCTTGGATTATTGAGTGAATGCATGATGTCAGAATTGAGGAAAAGTAGGGTGACTACTTACTCCACTTTCCTTGCCCTGCTTCTTAAAACTAGAGCCCCATGTTTGTGGAAGCCTTTAGTCCTTGTCTAAAGGACTGAATGTTTGGTCACCTAGTCAATCTAAATTTTCCCTGCATTCTTTTTAGAAGTGGAGCTGACAAACTATAAACATTGACTAAATCTGACCCCTTCAGCTGGGTATGGTGGTGAATACCTATAATCCCAGCACTTGGGAAGCTGAAAGAGGAAGATCACATGAGTTTGAGGCCAGTCTGGACTATATAGCATGACCTTGTCTCAAAATACCAGTCAATCTGTCAATCAGTCAGTCAATCAGTCTGACTTGATTTTGTAAAACATATCCTCTTGGAAGACACCTACACCTATTAGATTAGGCCTCGATAGCTCTTTGGCACTGCCATAGAGTTGTGTTGTTGCAATAGCCCATGTGGCTTATGAAGCTGGAAATATTTACTACATCATCTTTAAAGAAAAGTTCTGAATTTTTACACTCCAAATTTTAAGTTATATATTTTACACAATTAAAATAATATTATTTTTTAAAAATTATCTTTGCATTTGTTAAGTAAGGACAATAGAAGTGTAATGAAAATCTTAATATATTGTATTATTTATATACCAGAATCAACTACACCAAAATTGCAGCCTTGAACATGTCAGCAATGTCAGTCTTTAAATCCAGTTTTCACTTATACCATTTTCAGCTGAAGTATTTACTACCTGCAATTGGTAAAATCTCAAACAGTAGACAGTGTCTTACACATTTTTCCTTTTGAAATAACAGAGGAAAATGAAATGAATCTGTGGCAATCTGCAGATATACCCAGAAAAATCAAAGCCTGTATAAACTTCTTTTATATCTCCCATTTCATGTCAAAATAAATGTGAGTTTTGTGTTACTCCTTATGATATCTGAATGTTTTAATTAAAAATTGCATACTTGAGGAACAATGATAGAATCATACATGTGTTTATATGAGCCTGTGTGTCCAACATCCTGTGTTATATAGAACTTCACACAAACACATGCAACTGGGGTTATTTCCATTTTGCAGACAAAGAACTGGAAACTTAATGAGACTAAGTAACACTGAAGGCTGTAGATTAAAAAGCCAGTTTCAAATCTAAGTTAAGTTTAATGTTCACCTTCAGATCTTAGCCTGAGCATCTGTAATATCGAGACAGAGGAGGAGGGGCCCAGGGCTAGGGACAATAGGGTCAAGCTGTGCTGGGCTCACCTCAAGGAAATCAGTACCACATTAACTATCAGAAGCAACCTCTATAATGTGGTATCTAATATGCGTCAGACACTGTCAACTAAACCAAGTTTCCCTGGAGAGCGCTTGGAAAGAACTACCACACCAACAAGTAACATAGCCGTGTGAAGAAAATTGACTTCAGTGCTGTTCTTTACATCCCCAAGAGATGCTGAACTTCCAGTAAGCAAGAGAGCATGGCAGTGCCACTGAGTTGATTTGTTAGGTTGAGTGATGGGTACGGTGTGGTGGAATGGCTTCTAGGGAGAACTGCAGAAAGTGGGGTGGGAGATACAAGGCATCCTCTCGTGAGGGAGACAAGCCCACTCCCCTCCCTCCCTGTGCAGGTGGTAGCAGTGGACAATTCATGCAGGAGGACATTACCACAGACGTTGTTTGTTCCATTTCATAAGTAATTCAAGCTTGGTCAGGCTTCCACTCTATTGTAACTTTTGACTCACTGACTAAGGAGAAGTCATAAGAAGTAATGAGTCTGTTTTCCATAAAAAATGTAATTTTTAATTACTTTAAGAATAAATTTATCACATAAGGATGGAGAAGAATTTTTGAAATCTCGTCTAAGAGAATTTAACATATTTATAGATTATTTACATAAACAAAACCAGGCACAGTAGCACGGACCTATAATCCCAGCACTTTAAAAGCCTGAGGCAGGAGAACTGCAACTTTGAGCCCAACCTGGTCAATGTATAGAGACCCTGTCTCAGTGTGCAAAAGGAAAAGGGTTGCAGATGTAGTTGAGTGTGAAGACCCTGGGATCGATCCCCAGTACCACACACACACACACACACACACACACACACACATTCTTTGTTGCATATTTTTTTTAAAAAATGAAATAACATGCATGTCTAAAGGTCAGAAAGAAACATAAAAATTAGTTGTTACCTAGTTAAAAATTCAGAATTGATGCAGAAGAGAAAACTCAAATTCTAGAGTGCATGTCTTCCTATTTTGTAAAGGGATGCAGGTAAGCAGAATGAACAGTTTATACAAGTAAGCAACAAATGTTTGTATAATGCTTTACAGTTTATAAACTTGTCACCCACGTTACCCCATTTAATTCTCAGAATAGCCGTCCCTAAGTTAGATGGAATTATTACCCTTCTTTTAAAGGAAGTAAATCAAGACTCGGAATTTAGGTGACCCATTAGAAGTCATGACCAGTTAGTTTTGGAGTTACAGCTAAAACCAAGGTCTCCGAAACAAATTCTGTTTCTCCATCCCATTATTCTTTCACTAGATACAGTGCAAGTTCTACATGGATTGAATTTTTAAATCAAGATCCTACAATGAACATGAAGTACAGATATCTCATGGGGAATCTGATTTTAATCCTTTAGAACAATCCCAGAAAGGCAACTATTGGATCATGTGGTAATTTCATTTTTCTAATTTTTTTGAGCAATCTCTATGCTATTCACAGTGGGTACAGCATTTTAAAATCCTAACAATAGTGCATAAGATTCCAATTTCTCTGCATCCTTGACAACACTTGTTATTCTCTGTTGCTGTGCCATTTTTTTTTATTATGGTCATCCTGGCAAGTATGAGGTAATATTTCATTGCAGTTTAGATATACATTTTGCAGATGATTACTGATGTTGGGTATCTTCAAAAATTATTTACAAGCTTCTTGTATGTCTTCTTTGGAGAAATGTATATTCAAGTCCCTTCCCCATTTAAAAAATGTGGTTGTTTATTAATCAGAAGAGTTCCTTGTATATTTTGGATGTGAGTCCTTCTCAGATATACATTCGTATCTCCATGTCCATCCCAGCATTATTCACAACCTCCAAAAGATTGGAAGCAATGTCGCTATCCATCAAAAAGTGTCTTCGTTACTTTTCTCATTGCTGAGACAAAATACCTGACGCCCAAAGTTAAAGGAGGAAAGGTGTATTTAGCTCAGTTTGTAGAGGTTTCAGTCCATAGTCTGCTGGCTCCAAGGCAGGGTGGATAGCAGACAGGCATCACAGAGGAGAAACAGTTCATGGAGGACAGAAGGTAGCAAAGCAACAGTATTTTCTGTCCCTTATGTCTTATTCAGGGTACTTAGGGCAAGTAGCACTCACGCCATTCATCCTGGTGCCCTTGATCCGAGCATTGCTCCATGAGTCAATCTCAGCAGCACACACTGCAGATCCAGCCACCTCTGAAAAAGCCCCACTTGTGACTCCATGAGGCTTTGAGCAGACATCAAGACACAAGCCATAACAACAGGCTAAGGACATATGTTAAATGGGTAAGGACAATGTTAATACAGTAATACCTCAGTTCACGAATGATTCTGTTTGTAAACAATTCAGTTCACAACCAAAAGGGGTTGGCAAAATTTTGCTTCCATTCACAAACTCTGCACTGGGTGACAACATGACCATAGCCATGTTCTCCACACAAATACAGCCATCTTCTCTCAAATCACAAAACAATGAAGTTTGTAAACTGAAGTACCACTCTGTATCACTATATGTTCACACACAACAGGATATTATTTGGCCATAAAAAAGAAAACAATCCTGTTATATGCTGCAGCATTAATGAAACTTGAGGACATTATATCAAGTGAAATAAGCAGCTGCAGAAGGACAAATCCTGCATGACCTACCTCCTATGAGGTGAATAAAGTAGTCACACTCACAGAAGCAGAGGTAGAGTGGTGGTTGCCAGGAGATGGACAGAAGAAATGGAAAGTTGCTGTCCAGTGTATATAAAATTTTGGTCATGCAAGATGAAAAATTTTAGAGATATGCTGTATAACAATGCATTTATTGTTAGCAATAGCGCACTACACACTTAAAAATGGTCTAAGAAAATCAATCTTATGTGATATATTTTACAATTACAAAGAAAAGCCCAGAAGGAAAAAGGCATGGGAAAACTAAAGGACAAAATCTATTCTGATATGGTATTAGCTATTTCCAAATATCAACCAACTGCAGATGATTATAGTTCAGGGAATAACTCAGGCCAACTTTGTTTTACTGATAAGCAAGTGTGGCACAGAGAGCCCACCTGTGAGAGGTGGGCCTAAGACCAGAGGGGGTAGACATACAAATAACCCTTCACCCTTTCCCAGTCACCATCCTGGGGGAGCAGATTTCCCTGCCCTGCTCCCTGCTGCAGGCACACATCTGTGTACGCTCACAGTGTAGCTGCCGACTGTCTGGGGAAGATGTTCACAGTCAGACCCTGAAACCAGTTAGGGGCAAAATTCCCCTCTTTTTCCATTTCTGGTTGACAGTCAAGGAGATCCCTGGCTTAGGAGCATAAACTCAGTTCCCTTTTTCAGCTAAAAATGACGGGCTGTCTTAGGAAATACAAATGGACCATGCTTGGAGGCTGGAAAAGTGTGGAAACTCTGACGAAGGAGGTGTGGACCTGGCCAGTGGAAAGCATTTCAGTGGGTCTAATGACTTTGGGAAAATCTGTAAGGCTGGAACATTTTGCCACACATAAGTGGTTATTTCCTTAGCCTCTTCTACCTTCACTGAGAGCTCTGTGTAGCTGACAGGAGAGGGAAAGAACAGGAAAACAGTCCCAATGTGGGTTTGTCAAGAGAGATATTTCAATTTAGGCTTTCCAAATGTGTTGCATGTAACAAAGCCTGTATTTCTTTTCATTTCAAATGAAATCTGCCTCATTCTGGTTCATTTAATTCTTGGAAACATAGTTTTATATGTCCAGAAAGCCCTTTGAGCCCTTTGAGGGGTTGCTGCAAAGCCTTTCACTGCCAACCCCCTTCTGTGGAAGCAGGAAATCAAGTTCTGTCAAATGCAAATGAGCTCAGCCTCCGGCAGGCAGTGTGTCAGAATGCAGAATGCCGCAGGATTTAGAGAGAGCCTGCCCTGGACAAGTAATATCGGGGTCTAGGAATATACAGAACGTCGTATTTTAACTGTGATTTCACAAACAGAACTACGTGCAGAGCTTTCTTGGATTATGTCAGTGAGAATACCTTTCTTTTCTTTTCCTGGTGGCTTAAAAACCTCCAGGTAATTTATCAGGGCCCTATGTTTCTAGAGCTCTCTGTCTTGTTTTGGAATTGAAAGCCTTCTCTGCTTCAGGTATCATACAGGGGCAGAAACAACGTTGACTGCCTGAAAGATGACGGGAACTTTGCTGAAAGAAACTAGAGCCGGCACACGGAGAGCTGCTGCTGTCCCGGAAAGGGTTAACGAAGTCTGCTCCAAGAGTGAGGCAACCACTGAAACAGGATAATAAATGTGACCCTCTCAGACTATCAGTAGCAAATATTTGAGCTTATCAAATAACGGAGGAAGTAGTTTAGTTACAAATAAACCAATCTCTCATAAAACAAGTTTTCACACAGGGTCATTTCATTGAGCTGGAGACAGCTAGAGGCCACTCAGAGGCAAGACTCCCTCTCTGTGTACACTTCGTAACAGCCTCTCATGATTAATGGACAGCCAGGGGGGGGCTGCGTCCTGCAGCCCTGAGCACCGAGAAATGGAGCCGGGTTTCCTATCAGCAGAACAGCCATAAAGAGCATCTCAGGATTACCCCGAGGAAGTGACTCGTCCTCCGGGAACATGGCTGGGTCTGTGCTGGCTCTACCTCACCACCTGCCTTCTGCTCTAGCTGTTTCTCCCTTTTCCCCCCTGTAGAGCAGAGACCATCGTGTCCTAGAAACTATAGTAGATGTCACTGCTTGGCACTTGCTGTGCAGAGAGAGGACAAGTATGTGGGTGTGAGGGGGAGGCGGGATGCTACTCTTAAAGTCACAGTGACTGTACGGCCTGCGAGCTTGGCTGAGGCTGTTTTTCTGTGGCCTTTGGCATCAGTGCGGTGGAGGCATTTCATTTGGATTCCAGAAGAAGCACAAACACTGTTTAAAGAAAAAAAATAGAGCTTGTTTCAAAGTGAAATCCTCACTGAGATTAAGAATAAACAACAAATATCTCAGCATGATTAGAGTAATTTAACAAGTAAAAAGAAACAGGAAGCTGCCAGATTCCTGGTATGTAAATGTCATTTCTAATGAAGTAGAAATACGCATCTCAATATAACTTCAGAGAAACTTTACTTTATGCCCCCTCAAGGATTATAAAAATGAAACATGTGGATTATATGAGATACAGGAACAGAAATGTAAAGCTGAAAAATTTCAACTATGACACCACAATTTTGACAGGCAAGCATTAAGAATATTTTAGTATATTTCCTTCCAGTCCTTTTCCAACATCTTTTAAAAATAGAATATTGAGATCTTAGCCATATGTACAATTTTGTTTCTTACTATTTTCAGCCGATGTTTTAGCATAGTCATGGCCCCCTCATGTTATCCAGTCCTCTCATATATATATTTTTAAAGCTGTAAAATACTTATTTTGCAATTTTAATTAACATAGGGAAGCTCTTAGTATATATTCATGCTAAACAGCAACATCTGCTTTATTTTTCAGGTGTATTTATTTATGTAAATCATTAGTGCCAGGGATATAGCTCAGTGACAAGTGCAAGGTCTTGAGTTCGATTTCTGATACCAAAAAAAATCATTAATCTATTTCTAATAAATTAAAGAGGGAATTCTATTTGCGTAGTTAACTCATTAACGTTTATATTTGCAATAAATATTCTGGCAATTGAATTTTCCACAGAACTACAAGATAGTCATTCCTCATCTCTTGGCCTTGTAATGCTCTTAATCCTGTTAATGTTCTTTCCAAATGCTAAGCTCTTATTAGTTAACTTGATTATCTATCTTTAGCAATCCCGGAGGATTAGAATGTGAAGCTAGGATCACCACAACCCTCACATCCCCCACACTCCGCCTGCTACCTTCCTGTGGATATGTTTTGTTTATGTGGGAGGTCTGGAGCCACTGTCGATGATCGCTAAATTTTCTGGGTTCGGAAGCTGCATAGTTTTCTCCAGCGAGGCCGAGGTCGTCGCACCTTCTCCAGTGTAATTCCACGTGTTTCACCCCCAGTGCCCCTGCTGATTTCTTACTTAGCCCAGAATCATACGTATGTTGGGGGTGTTTGCAAAAAATGTGGCACTGAATTTACTTACAATACTAAACTTGCCTTCTGGAATAAGACAGAACAATGCTCACTAAGGGTTAAATGCGGTAATCAGTCCGCGGGGGCGGAGCTGTTGAAGCTTCTGCTTGGGCTTGTTTCCAAATTGATTTCCCCTAGGACTTACTCTTCCTATCTGACTTTGTGCCTATTGACTAACAGTTCCCTGGCCACCCCCTTATTCTATGGCACAGCAGGATGACTAGAATTAATAAGGTGTTGTACATTTCAAAATAGTTAAAAGAGAATTTTAAATATTCTCACCCTAGAGGGATAGTAAATATTTGACGTGATGGACATGTGAATTGGTCTGATTTGATCATTTCACAATGCATACATGTATCTAAACATGACCTTGTACCTCATAAATATATACAATAAACATAAATATATACAATATTTATGAAATACATAAATAGTATTTATCAATTAGAAATACAGTAAAATTTAAGACAGAATTTGTCTGAATTGATTTTCATTTTCATCCTTATATTAAAAGGGACAAAATAGTTTTCTTTTAGGATGATATCCAGATTTACCTAAATTCTTTTCCTTGGCCCCAAGCACATATAATTTAGAAAGTTTTGGTAGTTTTTTTTTTTTTTTTTTTTTTTCCCCCGGGACCGGGGATCGAACTCAGGGCCCTAGTGCTCGGCGGCAAGCACTTAGCCCACTGAGCTGTACCTCCAGCCCAATTTTGGTAGTTTTGAAAGTGGCTTCCTTCACACAGAATCCAAGCCGAATCTTAATAGGTTTCCAGGCATTTAGTTACTTACTCAGAACTTTCAGAGGAAGCAAGTCTTATACAGTGACGCATACTGGACTTGCAAACTACTAAATTTTAGCAGCATGCTTCTCTTAAGAGATTTTAAATTAATGGTACCTGTAAGCTATAAGCAAGCCTGCAAGACAAGGAAACCAACAACTTGGATTATAGATTCAAAGAAGTATTAATATTTCTTTGGCTTATTTTACTCTTTACCTTCAAAACATTTGCAGTTAGTAGCAACAACTGTTCAACAAAATATGTTGAATTGGCCCCATAGAAAGATAAAAGTAAGGTAGCATTTATGCAACACATAGTATGTGCTGTGCTGGGATTTACATACACTTAAATATTTCAACTTACAACCATAACCCTTTGGGATAAGTATTGTTCTACTTTTCTAAATTAATCAAGCCACTTTGTGTCACTAGAAAAGGTTGAAAACCCAGCCATTTCAAACTTGATCAATCACAATGGAGAACTGTTCATCTACTAATGAAGATATTTTCTCTAGTAAGCAACACAGAAACTGAAGAGTGAAATCTAATCTTGGGGAAGAATTCTACAAGAAATTCTGAAGACAAACTCAATAAAGATATTGTTTTTGTCTCCTGACCATTCAGAATTGGAATTTTTCAGAGGTTCTAAAAATTGTGCAAATGTTTCTTGGTAGAGCAAGCCAAGGACTAAGCGTAGATGTAGATACAGTGCCCCAATCTGAGGTTCTGAGCAACCTCTTACCTTCCTTGTCCTTTCCAATGTCTCCCACTTTTGCTCTCACTCTTTGTTGAAAATCCTGTTTTTGTTATTGGGTCAGGGGGCATAAGGAGCATTTTTTCATTTGCAAGAGAAGCTAATGAAGTAACTTGTGAAGGAGAAAGAAGATGCAATACGAATCACAGTAGTAGCTACTACTGACTGAAGACCAGCTCAGTGGCCAAGTGGTGCCAGGTGCCTTGTTTGTAATTTCATAGCAATATTGCTTGGTAAACATCTCATTATTCTTCTCTCTAGTTGTGTATTTTAAGGTTTAAAACTTGCCAAAAATAACAGCTAGGAAGTGCTAGAACTTTTATTAAACCCCAGACTGACCCCAAACTTTCATATTATAATTGATTATATTATTCTCTGAAAGTTGGAGTTCCTTTCTAACCCTCTCATTTATCGTATATCAAAGGCAGATAATAGCTCATTCAAAAAGGGACCCAATTAAGCTATGTTACAAAGATGATCAAGGGACTGTGTTATTGGAAAGGTTGGTCCTTTTCCTAAATGGTCCTTTTGTATGGTCCTTTTCCTAAATCTTGAAAACAAGCTGAGATAATCATTTTTCTGTTTTGGATAGACAGCTACATCTGTACAGATGAGGACTTTGTTGGATCTCTTTAGCCTTGGCAGTTCTGTGTTCTGTACTGACTATTTCTCTTGGAGTAACCCATAAGTTATAATGAGCACAGCTATGTGAAGAAATAAAAAAATACCTGATGACATTCAACATGTATTTCTCTATGTGATTCCATGTCTCTTAAAGTCTCCAGCTGTGTCCCCATTGAGCACTGTCTTAAAATTAACACAAGATATAAAAGGAAGCAAGTGAGCCAGATATTAGAAGACTGGATGCTTCCTTTGGTTTGGGTTACTGCCTTCCTCAACTCTTGCTGTACCCTGAGATGGCTGATAGCTTTGACGTGATGCCCTGAATTACTAGCCACGCTTTCTTGGGTTGTTGGGAATCAGTAAGATTTTTGTAATTTTTATGTTAGATTGTATATGTCATCCTTTGGTTTGAAAAAATCTTGCTTCAAGTAAAAAAGCTGTCACTGGATACCTTGACTTGTCCAAGGATTCATATCGAACAAATACTAAATATGTATGTGTGTGTGTGTATACACACACACACACACACACACACACACATATATATAATATGTTATTCTTACAGAAATAATATTTTTGCAAATATTAATTCAGACACTGGTGGCCTATAAGGGGACCTCAGGGGCCCTGACAGGGAGCTCAGCAGCCTGCGGGAGAAGGGGGGGCTCCCTGCAGGTTACATGAAAATCCTGAAGACCTGGACCAGGCCGTCTGGCACATGGTGACAGGACAGAGCCTGGCAGTGTGGAGGGGCGACCCCACAGACTCAACCAAGGCTCTGGGGTGCTGCATGGGGGTGGAGACTGGCGGTACATGGGAGTGACCCCGCAGACTCAACCGGGCCCCCAAGGGCCTCAAGGGCTTGTCGGTGGGGTGCTGATCATAATGTGCCTGGGTCCCTGCCTATGGACCGTCATTGAGGTTGGGTGCTTTTCCACCTAATGCCATAGTAATTAGTGTGCACCCATGTTTATTGCAGCATAATTTGAAGCAGCCATGTGTCTTTGCAATGTGAGAGCCCGAGGGAATGAATAAAACCAAAAATACAGTTATTATCAGGGAGAAGAGGACTGATTGGGTGGGAGAACAAGGGAGATGAGGGCAGAGAAATTGACTGATTAATTGTACTTGTCCTTATTTGTATAATTGAGTAACAAATGCAAAGATAACATTATGTAATACAGCAACCATTGTTAATTCCCTACTATCTTCCCTATAGTTTTGTATTTCCTTTATTGTTTTTGTGATATTCTGGTTTACGTCTGTTTGGTTATTGATATATCTTCATTCTTTTGTCTTTAAAATAAAAAAACTTGTAAAAAATTAATTCATTCAGGTTTTTTTCCCTTAAATTTCTTTTACATCATATCAAGGCTGAACCATAACTTCCTTGCTGGGCAGGGACCTGACATTACAACAAATCAGTGTTCCCTCATGGTATCGTCCAAGTTTGTGAAGTACCTACCCACATTTAGCGTTAAGATTCACTCCAGAGGCTGGCATTAGGAAGGAGGGAAACAGAGGAAAGAGGAAAAGGCATCCCTTTCATTTCCGGAGATTATGTGAAGAGTAAAAGAAACACTGGCCCTTGAAGATATTTTGGCCCTTAGGTTTTCATTTTAAATAGCTGCCTACCTTCCCTGTTGAAAGGTACTGTTGCAAATAGCTGTTAAGAGCAAGAGCTGAACTAGTTCCACCCCTACTTCAAGTAGTATAAAAAGAATAATGCAAAAAATAAAAGGTACCTGTAGATGGAAAATTGACACAGTATGACCACCAAGCATTCATAGTTGGCTTTTACATTCTGAGAGTCTCTATGGAAGCCCTTGGGACAGGGTGGAGGCACGGATGTACTTTAAATTTATCTTAGGGCTCACTTTAACCTTCAGTCCTGTAAAGGAAAATGTTAAGATTAGAATATAGAGGTGAACTCTTGAAACTGTTTTATTGGCCTAGCTAATTACCAAAATGAATCTGGACCGTGAAATAAATGGTTCAACCTGTTGGCACTGCAGTGGAGCCCACGGGCTAGAATCAGTGGCTCTCAGTCTTGGTTGGACATTAGGACTACATGGTAAATTCAAAAGACATCTAAGCCCAGGGCAAAATGGACCAATTATACCAGCATCTCCAGGAAGCACAGTCCTGGCACCAGTAGTTTTCAAACTCTCCCCAGGTAATTAGAATGTGCAGTAGAGTTGAGAATGACTTCCTTAGCTGCAAATTACTATTATCTAACAGCAAAAAGTAATTTTCACTTACTCGCCACCTGCTTTAGTTAACTACACTTATTACTCAGGAAGTTAAGATTTTAAGCACAAAAGGATATTTAATCTACAGAATGATATACTGTCGATTTATTTCATCTTTCAAGGCTCAATTATAGGCCAAAATCACAAACTGAGGCATTCCATTACATCACAACACAAGCATCCGCCTCAGGTCACACATGCACTCTGGTATTCGTAAGGCAGGGCTCACTTAGAAGTCTTCAGCTCTGGCGCTGTTTTCATGCTAAGCCAGATAGTGCAATTCTGTTTAGCGAAGGCTGTCTTGTGCATTGTAAGATATTTAGTATCATTCTCGACTTTCATTCACTTGATGCCACTAGCAGCCCCGTCCCCCAGTTGTGACAACCAAAGCCAGACATAAAAACAACATTATCGCCGTTCAGATGTTTGCTTTTAAAAGGAGAAGTAGAAAAAGGCGAAAGTAAGCAAACAGTAATCCTGGGGGTTAATCCATTACAGTCAAAACCGCTGTCAAGATAAGTAAAATTTCTAGTCTAGCCATCCTTGACAGCTACTTCCTCCTGAGAATCTTTTCTTTTTCACTGTGACTGTCACTGGTTTTAAGGAATGCAACTGTCTGTAACTCAAGTGAGGTGTCAGATTAGGGGCTGTTTAGAAATCCAGGCATGGTCTGAAAAGAAGACATTGAAATATGCGAAATTATGCCGAACTTTGGATATTCATTTTATATAACTCTTTCTCTCCCCTTTTCTTCCTCTCTTTTTGAATGATAAGCATGCACATAATTAAAACCAATCAGGCTCTAATCTATTCCATGAAGCTCCAAACCGTATTTCAACATGAGTGATTATTCCACCTAGGAAACTAAACTGGTTAAGTTCCATTTATGTGAAATCCATCAGAAAGGAGAAAAGACTCTTGGGGTAAAAATTTCTGTGACTGTGCTCTATATGAAGGCAAAAACAATCTCCTTTCAATATAGATGGCTTTATCTTGAGATATTAAAATTTTTAAAAATTCTCTAGAATAAGCTGCAATGCAATATCACAAGGAAATATACATGAGTCAAGTGGTACTTTAAAAGGGTAACTGTTCTCCACTTGCGTCAAGAAAGATCTAATATACCCACAGTTTGATAATCCATCATTCTTATTATTAATTTCAAAGTTGTTCTACTTTTAGATGTTTATGGGGTGCTTCTCTCTGGCTGAAGAAATTTAAGTTAGATTTGTAGCTATGTGAAAAGAAAAAGTCATTAATATATAATTTGGTTTTGAATATTCCAATGCTTTAGAAATTAAGCAAACACTATACTTTTCTAGTATTGGAGAAACCTCTAGGCTTTGTGTAAGAGCTACAATGGGAAAGTCCTACTATGACAAATAAGAATTTAAATTTACCTCTTGGGCTGTGAAACTATCTTTCTTCTGTCTTTCAACTAAATCTGAACTTCCATTCCATATATATGCCTACCTCCTCCCAGTTTCATAAAGAACATCAGCACCTACCCGGGCTACTAATGAACTGAGACCCATGAATTGATTTACTTGACATTTCCAGAATGCTAGGCAATGAATGGCTTGTGATGATTTTTAGGAACAAGAAATGTTTCTTTGTTGTCTTGACCCATAGTTACTCTGAACATAGGCAAATGAGTCCTTATACACATGTTCTGTTACTTTCTAAATTCAGTTTGTCCACATTTTTTATTTTCCACTGTTAAACATTTCTTAACTCATAGACTTACCGCTTGTTGTTTTAGGAAAAAGTATGCTCCAAGTGTT
This sequence comes from Dinomys branickii, assembly GCA_004027595.1. NCBI lineage: Eukaryota > Metazoa > Chordata > Mammalia > Rodentia > Dinomyidae > Dinomys > Dinomys branickii. Next base: position 89,682 of record PVLD010005848.1, on the reverse strand, counting down.
CCTTTGTAACGTTAGCCTAGAGCCTCCCCTGCACACCATAGAATCACTGAGTACAATGGAACAATGTCTTAACAAAGAAATCTACCCTAGTATAATTTTATTATTTCTCTAGGAGAAAATTTTACATATTTACTGTTAGGATACTTGAATCTAATTTTTATGTTGTTTTTGCTTTTAGAATGAAAAACTTCAAATGTAAAATGAATGAAAAATGAATGCACCCTAAAGCAGTTTGTCTTTTCCACCTATAAATTTTGCCAAACTCACAGTTAAAAGCAGTGAGTCTCATATGAGAGAAAGGAACTCAAATATAGAGCATCAAAGCCAGTTGACTGGTCAGATAAGCCCCAGTGAGATCCTTGCCATTCCAGGAATAAGTCTGGAAACCATATCAATTCCCCAGTTTTCAAACGCTGAAGGATCTGGGCACACTCCTTCCTGGATTTCTGCTGAGTCAGAAATTCTCATTCTCAGTAATGTTTCCCACATCTATTCTCGTATTTGCAACTGTAGCCTCTTTTCTAACAGAAAGATCTCTTCCAAAGTTCAAAGTTTGTCTCTGACTAGGCAGTCACTGCATAAAGACAGAAGCCCTTATGGTCACAAAAACTGAGGGAGCAAAGAGTCCCAGCACGAAGGGGACATGGCACTCACTTGCTTCCTTGTGCTGGGCTGGCCCGTTAGATATCACCACTGGGCCTCTGTGCTCACTAAGTTCTTGAAGATGGCAAATCACTCGTGCTGTTCACAAATAGTGGGGGATGTTACTGTTAACATCTAAAAATGGTTGCATTTACTGGGTGTTGAACTTGGGGCTTTTGCACTGGGCTACATCCCTAGCCCCCTATTTCTTTATTTATTGAGAGAGAAATTCTATCTACTATCTCCTTTCTGTGTCGCATGGTCTTTCTCTTGGTGTGCACAATCTGATGTCTCTTCTGTTTCTTATAAGGATCCCTGGTAAACATCCTCCTCTTATGACCTTACGGTCCCTATCTCCAAATAGGAGAGGAAGGGCTGTAACATATGAATTTCAGGGCCACATTTCAGTTCTTAATAATTATCTTGGAAAGATAATTTCTGTTGGTGGGAGGTTCCTCTCAGAAACTGGGGAAGATCAGGTCATTCTCGCCTCTAGTTAAGCTTGACCATAACCCCTCAGGTGAACACAGGACAGTGCATGTGGAGGGTGAGACAGAACAGAGACTCTTTTTTTCAAGGAGCATACTGAGAGTGGCAGTGGATCTTGATGGCGTGGAGAACATTGCCAAGTTGTTGTTAAAGCCCTTGTGCTTCAGTGTAAGCTATTGATTGGATATTATTTAAATAGGTATTTAGTTAAATTTGTGATTCAAATTGTACATATATTCATATAACTAACTTGTAATGAGTTTTAAAAATTTAGATGTTTTACGCCTTTTTTTTTTTTTTTGATCACCAAATGAGTCTTTATTTTAACAGGGCCTACGTGGTAGTGCCGGGGCTCCATTACCAGAACAGAGTCCTTCTACACTAATACTCATGGCTGGTTGGGAATGCTGCTTCTACAGTAACTACAGACCTGCTTCAGTCCCTTATGTCATGAACATTCTGATCCAAGCTACAGAGAAGACTCGGTAGCAGAAATGAAGTCCAAAAAGGTACAACCCTTTCCCAGGTCGTTCTTTTCTTGCTGCTTATAACTTTTCTTACAGTTTTTCATTTGTCTAGAAATAAAAGTACTACTTAATTTAGAAAGACGCCCACTCTCCAGGTCATTAGATGTAGTTAGGTAGCGTTCCTTAAAGAAAACAAAATCTTAGTTAAGCAACAGGCAAGGGAAGACAAACATCATTAATGTTGATAGAAAATTATGCTAAAAGAAATCAAATGAGTAAATTTTTAAATCCTATAAAAGTTCTTTCTCCCTTGGAAATATTTTTTCTTCAAACCATAATTGATAGTGTCTCCTTGGAAATAATCCTAAGAGACTAGTTGAGTTACTGGAAACCATGCAGTTTAAACTTAAATTATAGTAATGTGCTGCCTCTGCCTATTAAAGCCTGTCTTGCTAGTAAAGAGAATCTAAGTATCTGTCATGTGGCAGGATGACTGTGATGAAAAGATGCTCCAAGTCAGTAATGTGGGCTGAGGAAGGTAAATGCACATTTCTCAGTAAAAAGTAACATATTTGCTGTGGATTGGATCCCGGAATGTTCCTCCAAACTCTCTTGCATTCAGAGGCGGAGCTTTTGGAGGGTGGTTGGATCAGGGGTGGATTCACCCTCATCAGAGGGATTCGTCCACCAGGGAGTTGAGAGGCTGAGTTTGCTGTTAGGAGGTAGGGCGTGGTTGGAAGTGGGGGTCCCTGGCAACATGGTTCGGAACTGTGTGCCTCCCTCTCCAGCTCCTTCCCTGGCCACCATGACATGGACACCTTTTCTCCACCAGATCGTACCACCCTATCCATCCTGGTGTGTGCCCTGGAGCCTTCTAACTATGATCTGGAACTTCTGAAACTGTGAACCAAAATAAATGTCTCCTTCTTTCAGTTGTGGGCATCAGGTAATCCGTCCCAGCAACAAAAAGTGATTAAGAAACTATCGAATTTTATTTATTTATTTTTGGGAGGATTAGACTGATGGAGCTCTGCATTCAAAAGAGACAAAGCTAGTATCTTAGGCTAACAAAAGTTTGTGGGAAATTCCACAAGCGCACCTCATGAGGCTAGGGGTGGGGACTGGCTGGAGGGAGCCAGATTTTTCTCCCATGGTATACCATAGCTAGCAGTGCTGTTGGCTCATGCTTGAAACATAGTTAGTAGAAACTTCCTTCTCTTTAACAAACCCGTCTTTTTAAAAAAATTATAGTTTTCCGGGCATTGTCCTAAAGGTTTTGGAGATAAGAAAGTGAAATAAACTTGTTTCCCAAAGGATTCACAGTCCACTAAGGGAAATCCGACTTGACTTTATGACTCAGCATGATGTAACTTCCTAGATTCCGAGAGACTCAACTGTGTGGGAGACAAGTGGAGTCAGATTTGTAGACGTCAGCGATGCGCAAGCACAGATGACCAATGGTTGCTGTACAAGGCTCTGTCCCCGCACAAGGAGCTCTGCAGCAGAGGACCAGGAGTGGGGACTGTCCCATAAAGCCAAAAGTGACTTGGGGAAGCTCAGGTGGAGGGAGCAAAGGAAAAGATTCCACTACCATCTCTCCAGAAGTCAGTATTAACTGTGCTGTTAATAAAAGGCTTATTTTACTTAATATATATAATATATATTTTGTATTTATATAGTTTTGAACGAGGAATTGAACCGGAGACTTCATGCTTACCAGGCAGGTGAGATTCTACTGAGCTGTATTTCCAGCCCTGCTTCTTACTTGGTGCCACCTAAAAGCCAGTAAATTTGGAAATAAAGAGATTCCACTTTCTGGTCGTACTTTAGGGTGGGAGTTTAAACCTGTGGAATGTGGCATCACTCTGGTCAAAACCAGAACACTTAGCAAAAAAATCACTGAAGTTAATTTCCTGAACATAAGTTCCTCTGTTTCCCAGATAACTAAAAATTACTTATGGTGAACAATTTATTATTATGTGTTTATGATATTTTGTTTTGCATATAATCTAGAATACTTATGTGTGGACTGTTTTTTTAGCACAGTCACTAGAAATTTAGAGTTTAAAATCTCTTTTTTTTCTTTTTATGTGTTGTGCAGCATGTTTTATGCTGATATTTAGATATAAAGTTTTTCACTAAGCTAATATTAATTTACTTTTTAGAAAGTATCTGTGATTTAGAAGATTCTCTAGTCATTATGACTTGATTTGGAAACCCAAGAAATAGAAGTGATACCTTTAAAAAATGTTTATTAGTGTACGTTTGTGATACATAATGAGTATATTCGCTGTGGGGATCGGCACACATACATATCATATCTTGATGCCTTCTACTTCCTCTCTGTCCTCTCTACATCTGAAGATACCCGTAAAGTGTCTGGCAGTAGTATAACAACTACTGTAGCCCAGGCCCCTGCCTTGATGACCATTCATTATTTTATAAACTATGCTGCAGAGTTTGAAAAGGAATTGGTGTGGGTGATGACAAACATTTCTTACACAAATATTGGGTGGCAAGATTACTAGTGTATACGTTCAGGAATTAAACAAAACTAGATCCACCCGTTGCTCCTTCACGTTACCGTGTCTGCTGCAGCAGTGAAGCAGACGTGGTGTGAGCAGAGAAGCTCTAGGTCTCCCTTTTTGCAATTGTTTTCTTAGTTTGCCCATCCAGCACTTTGCTTTTGGCTGCTAACCTTCGGGCTTTGCTTTTTCTATTTCTTTCAACACTCAGTTATTCAGACTCAAAGCCCCCTTCTCTAGCTATTTTCTTGACCCCTTTGAAAATAATTCTGCTTATTTTCTATTTCTTCCTACTTCAGGAGTCATCTCAAATTGCCCCACTATGGCACAAAGAAATTACTAACAACTAAACATTTGTTTAATATTTTTAAGTTATATTATGATAAGAGCATCCAAGGATGCCAGATTTTGAAATTTTTCAATTTAGAGTTTAAAAATTTGAAAATGTAAATGAAACCATACTACTTCCAACTACATTATTTCTATGTTGAAAACACTGGGACTCGAGAATTGAGACCAATCAATATTAAAACTATTAAAAATACTTTTTTGGATTCTACCTAAAAATAGGATTTGAAGTATATGTGATTTCATTTTGAAAAGCTACAAAAAATAAAAACACTTGATTTTTAATCACGTTCTACTTTTGCCAGGCATTATGGTAAAATGTAAGGAGCAGCTGAGGGTAAGCTGAGACAGCAAAGATGACAATCACAATATAGTTTCACACAGAAATGTGAAACCTCATGTGCTAGCTGTGCATATTTGACACACTGACTTGGACTAAAATATTTTACGTGTGTCAAAATATTTTTCCAACACTCTGAAAAGAAAAACGGCATGGTCTATGACTATTAAACATGTGCGACTACCTATTATTGCTCTTCTAAAGCCACATACTAATTCATTTATACCTTTATCATAGTGCTTGCTGCTTCCTTCTTTACTTCACAGTTATTTGTATATCTTAGTTCCTCTAACAGCTTCAGGGGATGATCTATTTGAATTATCTTGTAATGCCTCATAACACATTTTCAGAAATCAACAGTTGTGAATGAAAAAGTAATGCTATTTTTATACCAGCATTCCAAGACTAACACTGAAAACCTCACATTGGCATGTAACGGATTTCGGAAACAGAATCGTATGCTTGAGGAGGTCAAAAAGAATAATGTGCATTCCTGCATGAGAAAGGATGGCAGATGACTTCAAAGCCACCAGCAGACCATTTACTTTATCTGGGATCAAGGACCCTCTGTGGATAAAAGGCAAAGGAAGTCATCCACCTTGGAGAAAACATATTTTCTTAAAATAGAGGTTTGCTATCTAAAGCTCCTTTAAGTCCTTGGGTTCTGCCCTATGAAATCATTCTCCTTGAAGTGTAATCATCCCAAATCCCATAATAATAATGTGGGGAAAGCCAGATTGCCATAGAGCACATAGAGAATGGTAGAGTTATAAGTCTAGCATTAGGAAGATTTGACCTGGTTAGAAAATTCATTCATGAAAGCTCTGTGGTTAAAACTGGTGGGAAACCACCCGGCTCCGTGCTTGTGGAAAGGAACTGGAAGGATATACTGGGAGATGCCTTTGCACAGAGCTGTTATAAATCTGCCCCAGACAGCCACGATGCCTAACTTACTTAAACTAAATCAGGTCTTTTTACATGTATAAATTGGATAGCACGGTTTGTTTGTTTGTCTTATGTTTATGTTAAGGAAAGAGCATGGAGACCTTGCAGGAAAGCACACAAACTGTTCCACACGTGCTTTTCTTAGAAAATGAAATTTGTAATACATGTAAAGAGTGGAAATCCTCAACTGCTGATCAACTGAATTCTTCCAGACTCTCTCATTGCTTTGACCTTGTCTCTTCTTTTGCCTCAGAGTTGGAAGTCATATCTGGGATTGTGGTTTATATGAAAAAGTCGATATTTTTCTTTCAATACATACAGATATCTAAAAGTATAAAACTTTAGAATTTCAAAATATGACAAAAATTTTATCATTTTGCAGGTTTTGATTTATCTTAAAAGCTTCACTCTTCTTCTGATAGTAGCTGACAGATCCAATCCTATTCCATATGCTTTCTGCTATTTTAAAAGAAATAGTATACAATTGCCTCAGAAAAGCACCATGTGTTTCCAAAGCGCGAGTCTGAAAACCATCCATCTGGCTGTGCTGGCATCTCTCTGAATTGAATGAGATTTAAAGAAATGTATTCAACATTTTGCAACTCTTAGGCTAGGTGAGGAAGAAGATAAGATATCTTTTTCATTTTCAGTTACTGCAAATCAAGTCTCCTCTATCCTGGAAAACTTTGCGTACCCCTCCACCTACATGGGCCCAATCACCCAGCAAAACTCAGGCCTCACATTGCTTCCTTAGTGAATTCCTTTAGAACTCTACAGCTGTATTTCTCATACAGGAATGAAAATACTTTGATTAAAATTATTTCTTTAAATGTTGCCTCTCTATAGTCTGTGAGGTCCTAAAATGGAAAGCAGATGACTTTTAATGCAACTCAGTTCAGCAATATGTTACTACAATGTGACAGAAAGTGACCTAGAGACTCCAGAGATAGTGGAGAATAAGCAGAGATCATTTCTGCCCTCAAGAATTCATAGTCTAGCAGGGAAGATAGAAATTCAGCAAAGAATTAGACTTAAAGTTATACTTGGTGCAGAGATACGGTTAAGTACATCTGAAAACTCATGTGGACGAAAACTAAAGTTGAAAATCCCAAATTTCTTGAATTTTTTGTGGTTAGTAGCATGTCTTATATAAAAATTGAATTACTGTTCTACATGGATCAAATCATTGTTTACATTTCTTGTGAAGGTAAAAAACAACCATTAAATTATGACTCAGGCACAGTGTTAAATTTACATATCTAATACATTACCTTTAGATACATAAACCCTGTATGCTCAAGTTATTTTGCTTTTTTAAAGCTTAAACTCAGATAACCCAAAAGCTGTTGAATTATTATTGCTTCAAATATATGATATTAAAATATGTCCATGTACTTACAAAATAAGACAAATAACTTCCCGGTAAACTAAAAGAATGAGACAGCTTTCCAAAAGGAATAAAGGAGTCAAGAGACTTCCTGTGTTTAACCATATTGAAAAAGGGAAGTGCATTATCCAGGTGCTGGCACAACATATGTCTGGTGAAGACACTCTTCCTGCTTTGTGGATGGCTGTCTTTTCAGTATATCTGCGCATGGTGGAAAGAAGGAAAAGAGGAAGCAAGTTCTCTTGTGCCTTCTCATAGGGTGCTAACATCACTCATGAGGGCTCCACCCTTTTGACCTAATGCCTCCCAAAGGCAACCTAATACCTCCAAATGGGGGATTAAGGTTTCAACATGAATTTTGGAGGGTCACAAACATCCGCTCTACAGGAGAGTACATAATAGAATCTGTTGCTTAAAAAATTAATTCAAATTAAAACTCACTTCATCAGATTTTTATTCAATCAATTATTATAGAAGTGGGGTCATTAATAAATGAAGTTTCTTCCCTAAGTAAAGACGCGTCAGTGTTAAGATAAACAATTTCTTGTAGTTACAAGAAATCAGATCCCCCAAAGTGAGCACCATCTCTATTTATTTTGAACCTCAGCACAAGTATGGAAACTTGAACATTGCACTGAAAGAAAGCTTAGTTAAATGAATGCTCTTTTGTTCTTATTAAAATGCAGCGTATGCAATGATCACACGGGCATCTCCTGCTACCTGAATGTTCTTGTGTAATAGCCGTATTTTGCTATCCAAACCATGGAATCGAATGGAAGCACTAATCTTCACACTAGGGAAACATTGAAGAACTTGGACCTCAGGCACGCTTTGGAGGACTGACGGCCTGTGCGCAGTTGGTAGGGAGGAACTGCCTACTCTTTGGCAAATACAGAAAAGGAGTGCTGCTATGAAATTAATATGGGACCAATTTAAAAGATATGCTAGAATGTAGAGAAAAAAGGATTGGACTATCAGCTGGGAGGCAATGCTATAAAAAAATCCAGTTTTCATTTCCTGTCAAAAGCAAATGTTTACTTCTTCTTAAGTTAAATGTTATATGTTAGAAATAAATTTGAAATCCAAATTGTTCTCCCACCATGTTCAGGATAGATGCTACTCTGTCCAACTTTACAAAAACTCTTTGGAAATTTATGTGATCTCCAAGTTCTTGCATGAAAAAACCTTGAAAATCTTTCACTTTGTCATGCCTGAGTTGAGGGCAGATGACTCACTGCATGAATCCAAGTTAAATCACTTAACCTTTTTCTCTTATTCAACCCATCTGGGAAGCTGAATACAAGCACTGCACTATGAAACAGATGGCGTGCCAAAGCTAAATTTTCCCAGATTAAAAAAGAAGAAAAATGTGTTATAAGCACTAAAAGAACCAAATATGGAAAAAGACCAAGGATTAAAAGGAAAAGAGCTATAAATTGGATCAGACCTTTTCCCCTGTAAAAAATAATGTAATCCTTACAAAATAAGTTGTGTGAGATGATTTGGAGACAAAGTTAGCAAAATGTTTCCTAAGTCCAACATGTGTAAAGGTGGTCACAAATAACTGCATTTATGGTAAGTCAAATGCTTTTTGATGGTTCATTTACCAATAGGTCTCAGGAAACACGTATGCTTGTATTAGGGTGCTTTTAGGTTATCTATTTGGAGACTGTAAAGTTAAACACTAATAAAAATATTTCTTGGGAAATTTTATGGCACCCATCAGAATTACAGCTCTGATGAAATTTAATACTAGTTGAAAAAATTTTCCAGCATAGTTTAGGATAATTATGATTTCAAATTTATCCTCAGAACACATTAGAAATCATATATTCCTTTGAAGGCAAGTCATTGTCCCTTGCTAACTTTGTATGATTTTTATCATACTGTACATGAACACGTGCAGTACTAAGTTCAAGTGTCTTTACTGCATATGCCAGTATTTACATCTGTTATATTTTATGGAAGAAGAAATGGCCTTTGGTAGGTAAAATAGCTTAATAAAGAAAGTAGAAAATAACAGAAAGCATCTCTATCTTCTTGTTTCCTGACTGGCTGGGATAAACTTAGGGAAAATTAGCTAAGTGTTTGAAAGACATAGTTTGTGCATAAGGCTGGAGATGAAACCCTAGAAATTCATATTGTAGACTTCCAGATGCCACAGTATAAGATGCAGACTGGACTGTGGACCCAAGGCTGACTCTAATGGGAAGCTTCACTAGGGTCAATGCAAACAGCACTTCACCAACCCAAAGTAAACTTCTTTGATGAATTCCCAAAATCCTACTATAAAAGAAAATACAAATACGTATATGAAACATTTATGTGTGAGTAAGAAATTTCTAGATTATTGTCAAAGCGCAAATTTCATTTTTCCTCTACTGTAGTATAATGCCATTTACATTTCAATAATTTAGAATAAGTAACCAGTTTTGCTCCCACATGGCTGATGGTTGTGTGAATGAGAAAATGTGTGACTTAATTGCTGGTATATGTCCCCAGCAATCACGAGGGATAAAGAAAGGAAAACACCCCTACTGTTTGGCATGCTTCCCATTTTCTTTCTTTCTTTCTTTCTTTCTTTCTTTCTTTCTTTCTTTCTTTCTTTCTTTCTTTCTTTCTTTCTTCTCTGTTTCTTCTCTCTCTCTTTCTCTCTCTCTCTCTTTCTTTCTTTCTCCCTCTTCCTTCCTCTCTCCCTCCTTCCCTCCTTCCCACCCTTCCTTCCTTCTTTTCTTCCTTCTCTTTTTGCTTTTGTTTTTGGGAACAAGGTCTTACGTACTTAAGGCTTATCTGAAACTCGTGGCAAGCCTCCTGGTTCAGCCTTCTGTGTGCTGGAATTATAGGTATGCACCTCCACACCCATTATGCCTCCTATTTTTGAAGACACTGTGTTAATTGTCTTTTTTCTGTATCTCATTTAATTTTTCAAGTTTTCCCTTGGGTAACTATCTTACAGATAAACAATCTAACACACAATAGGTTTAAATTATGTAGCTAAACACTGGTGTTTGTAGATAAAAGCCAATCCTCCTTTCATTGTGTTTTCTGCCATTAAAAGGAGAAATACAACCTCAGATCTACAGCCACACACTCACTAATAACTTCAGACTTAAATATAAGTTCATTTTTTTCTCAACATAAGTTCTTAATGCTATGAACCTTTCAGGAGTCCTGTTTCATTTCATGTGGCTTCTCAGAGTTCTCGGGCATAGTGTTGGGAGTCCCTGGAATAGTGCTTGCAAGTTTTGAATCTCCATTCAAGAGCACAGAGAGAAAAATAGCATGGATTTCCTTGGCTTATTTTTTTTAATGCTCCTTAAATAAAGTGAAACTTCTAATTTGCAATATGCTGGTATTTTTGTACATGCTGAAAATAATCTTAAACCTCTAATGCTATTCTTAAATCATTATCTATGAATACAACTTTTTGCTTAAATTTATTCTTTTAATTATTGTGTAGAAAGAATGAAGCATCTTAGCTTCCATTGATACAGTTCATTCCACTTTCACATTTTTTGTTCTTTTCTCTTACATTAGCTTTTCTTGAAGTTATAACATTAAGAGTTTTAACTTGTCTTAGAAGTGTCAATAAAAGAGCAAAAAATTATATAGCATGAAATTATAATTTCGTTCTATAGTGTTCACTTGTAACTTTGAAAGTTCTTAACATCTAGGTCAGTTAAATAAGCAGTTGTTGAATCATAAAAGATATTAATATTCAGATCCCAGCTTGATTTCCTTAGAAACCAGTCGTAGAAGGTTGTCATGAAAACAATGATAGGATTATAAAACTAGGAATTTTTTTCACATTTTCAAATGAAAGTTTTTCTAGTTTTTTTCATATTTTTCACATCTTTGATGACTGCCTTACAACAACTTTAATATGTCAATAATTTATGTACCAACCAAATCTTGAAGATTTAACCAGATCTAGAGTTTTCTAATTTAGTCCCTTAAAAGCAAGATTGTCTTAGGACAAATAAGTTTTGGGAAAAGTTCCTAATACTTTATTGCCTCTTCAGGTTTCATATTGTACAGACATTCCTTCATCTAATGTTCACTTTAAGAGAATTTACAATAAAGAAGTTATTTTGCATTTTTGGTCATGAGATCCTTCTTTGGCTTGTTTATATTGTATAGAACTACTTTTTGTTAGTTAACACTGAAATTTTGTTGCAATCTTTTGCAAGTGGAAACATTTCCATATGCTGTAATGTTTAAGTAGCTGCCATGTGCATTTATTGATTTTGTAAATGTCCAAAAAAAGGACATTTAAAGGAAAGTATCATCAACAGAGAAAGAACACTTAAAAATTAAAACCCTTGACTTTTTGTTCATTAGTTAAATGTTCTTCAGCAAATTAGTAGCACTTGACTGAAGTTTCCAATAGCACCCAAGTAATTCTTTTTCATTTTACTTTTAACTAAAATACCACTGAGCTTTCAGACCAACATGACCACCTCAGTCTCGTTGCTCCCTAGTCCAGGCACCCTGAACTCTTTGGAGCTTTCCAAGGGATCCTCATCATTTGACCTTCAAGAATCAGGTCGTCCAGCTAGATAGCAAACCATGAACGATCTCTTTTCTGCTTTCTCCTAAAATGGACTACACACCTTCCAAAAAGTTCATCTGTTCCACATAAACTGGGCTTTGTGGTTTTTGTGGTCTTAAATTTCCATGATTCTGTTTTCACTTTACAAATGTAAAAGGCTAAGATCCAACCTACTGTTGTTTTACCTCTTAACTGAAGCACTATGTTTATTTGCAGTGTAGGAAATTGTATTCATTTTAAAGAACTCATTCAAGTATCTATATAGAGTTCCAAAAATACCATTAACAATTCATATGTTTTTCACCACACACCTATTAGAATGGTTAAAATAAAATAAAAAAAATACTAACAGTGCCAGGATTGGCAAGGATGTGGAGAAATGAATCTCATAAATTGCTGGTGAGAATGCAAAATAGTACAGCCACTCTATTCCTTATAAAATTAAATATACACTTAAATTACACAACCCAACGATCAAAAATCCTGGAATTTCATTCTATAGAAGTGAAAACTCATGTTCATGCAAAAACTTCCAGATAATATTTGCTGCAGTTTTAATTGTCATAGCCCAAAATTGGATCCACCCAAATCAAATGTCCCTTAATGGGTAAATGATAAGCATACTGTGGTAATCCGTACCACAGAATGCCAATTAGAAATAAGAAGTAATAAACTATTAATATAAATACTGCAATATAAATTAACCTCGAAGTGACTAAGTTGAACTTTTTTTAAAAGCTGTTATCAAAATGTTAAATATGCTGTGATTCACTTATGTAACTGTTTGGAAGTGCTGGCAGCACACTGGTGGGGAACAGACCATTGTCTCCAGGAGTGCAGCATGAGGGTGGGACCAGAGGAAGCCAGGAGGGAACTCCTCGGGTGACAGAACAAATCTGTACGCTGACTTTGGGGATGCTCATATAAATTTGTACACGTAATAAACTTCCACAGAACTGTACTCACACACAAAATAATAGGGAGAAAACAAAAATTTCCAAAATTCACATATAGTCTCTAGTGCAGTTAGTTGTATAATTTCAATGGGAATTTCCTAGTTTGGTAATATTTTGTAGTTTTGTAAGATGTTACCATTAGGCAAAGCTAACTAACTGATGGCTATAGGGACCTCTCTGTACTATTCTTACAAGTTCTTAGGAGTTGTAATTATAAAATAAAACAAATTATAAAAATAATTCACAATTGCTTCTGTTTTTAAGAAGGTATATGTGTCGGGTCACTTACGCAAACTCAAGTATGTTGAAGAAATTACCTGATTAATCTCAAGTTCTATTCTTGCTTGGAAATTCTTGATTATTTTGTTCTCAATGACATACCCTATTGTGAAACTCAAATGAGGGCCATGTTGATATTTTTGGTTATATGGTTATATGGAAGTTAGCCTCAAAAAGACCAAACAAAGATAATTTTCAACCTTAAGCTTAGAAAAAAGATGTTAGCAAAGTGCATTTTCTAAGTAGGGTCTAATACAGTAGAGTTTAATACAGAAGGTGAGGATTATACTGCAGTTCTATGGTGAACACCCTTTGCAGTATGGGGAATTAATCACAAATGTTTACTTTGGTATAGATTCATAAGGAGAAAAATAATGTAGAAGAAAAATAATATAATGTACAGAATGGTACAAGTAAGCGCTTAAGTGATTCAAAAAGTGTTAAATGTGTGTTTTGTGTGTGGCAAATGGTATGAGAAATTCCGTGGAAAAAAATCTTTAAACTTCTTAGCGATGACTCAAAGTTCTCAAGACAGAATGTTGATTAAAAAAAGAAAAATATTAGATATGTCTAGGAGATGGCATGAAAATGTACAACTTTCTGGGGAGGCTTCTAAGAAGTCACCTCTATAATTACCAAGTTCACTCTGGTCACAGAAAGACAGCAGTATTTGATGATGGGTTGTGGTGCTGGATGAAAGAAGGAGGTATTTCTCTTGGGAGCTGAGGGATGGTCACGCTATTAATCAAGACAGAGACTCTGTAAAGAGAAACAAGTTCTCATGAGCAAATCATGAATTTCCAATACACTAAGACCTCTAGGAGGACATTCAGGTGAAAATTTACAAGTTGTTGGAAACAAGTTCTCAAAAGGAAGTAGGAACACTAGCCAGACCAGAGTGGACATTTAGTGGTGGATAAAACCATGCAAAGTGAGAATCATTTGTAACTGTAGATTTAGTCAAGAAGTGGACCATGGACAGAAATCATTTTTAAAGAATTTATGAATTTTTCCACTCTGAAATCAATCATGTCTTAGAGGCCTCCGTCATCACCACACTTTATCATCAAATGCTGCTGTCTCCCTGTCTTAAAAATATTTTTTTAAACTCAGACTTCACTGCTCATTATAATTATCACCTCCACCTGAACACGTCAGCCTCATGCATTAAAACATCTATTGGTTGTTTGTGTTGTATTAGTTTTCTATCTATAGCTACCATAACAAATCACCCTAAATTTAGTGGGTTAAAACTACACTTTGCTAAAATCAAAGCGTTCTCCAGGCCACATTTTTTCCTAGAGATACTAGGAGAGAACTGACTTTCCACTCAGTTGAGTTGCTGGTTCAGTTCCCTGTGGCTGTACTTCTGAAGTCCTCATTTCCTTACTCTCGGCGTGTAGAGGCTGCCCACGATTTTTGGTTTGTAGTTTCCTTCTTTCACTCCCTAAGCCAGTAGGTATATTATTAACCCTCCCTTACTCAGACACAATACCCAGTACCCACTGTGTAAAGGAGAAGTCTAATCTGGCTCATGGTTTCAGGGTATTTAGTTCATGGTCCGCTGGCTCCAAAGGGAAGACCATCATGGTAGAAGGATGTGTCAGAACACGCTTAGTTCACTGGGGCTGGAAACCAAGCAGGGGCACTGTGTTAGAGAGAAACAGACAAGGAGCTGTACATCCTACCCAAGGTCGTACTTCCACGATCCACCCAGATACACCTAGGGATGTGCTTTATTAATCTGATAGATGTTTCTTAAGCCACTGAAGATGATATGTCAAGAACAATAATCATAGGTGAATACTTCTCATGTTGCATCTCTTCATCTGACTAGATTTGCACAACCAGGAGAATCTCTTCATCTTGAAATTTTTAAGCTGATCATATCCATAGAGTATGTGAACCTTTTCCACTAAAGATGAGATATCACAGATTGAGGGGATTAGGAAATGACATATTTAGGGGCCATTATTTTGCCATCTGCAGGTGTATTTGAGTTTTAGGAAAGCTAATAAGTAATTTTTCTTCTTACAGATCAGGAACCGGCTGGAGTGAGAACATAGAGTTCAGTCTAGAGAGAATAGAAATACCAGGCTTTGTTTTACTGGTAAAACTGATTGAGCAATGTAAGTTCATGACAAATAGTCATTCTAATACTTCACCCCTGAATAAGCCAGTCTTTCTCACTCAGGCACTGGTGAATAGAAGCAGAGTGTGCTCTTGTGAATTTACTTATGGAGAAGGAATGTGTTTGAGCTGTTCCTTCCCCACGTGCATCTTCCTGGGGGCTGTTCTTCCCGTCCTGGGGAGAAATGTCAGAAGGGTGTAGTGAGAGAACAGAGGAAGTTCTTCTCTGCAGAAACAGGAAATATAAGTGTTCTCCGTCCAACTGTACTGGCTGTATTCGTGCTTCAAATGCTGTATCTTTCAGAATCAGCTCTACCTGCTTTTCTGGTTTCATTTTCTGCCACTGCCTTTTTTGACCCCTGCCAGATCTTCTAACTGTTCCCAAGCATGGCAGTGCCCTGTGTTATTCCCTGCTTTCTTACTTGTCAGCTCCTTTATCTGGATGAGCTTCCCAGTCATTGTGTGGGAATCCCTCTTTCCTTAAAAACAACCTCCTAGGCATCTTGCTCTCAGGAATGTTCTGTGCCCCTCTTCAGGCCTCCTGTACTTGCGGCCGTATCTTCTGATGCTGTATTTTCAGTGTCTGACATACTAGGAATTGGAGCACAAAGGGAATGCATGCAGCTCCTCCAAGTGAATTTTGTTTTGAATGAATTTTATGTTTTGAAAGATGATTAATAAATTACTCTGGTTAATGCCTTCACTTGAGGGAAATAATTGTCTTATTGTCATTATAGTTTCAGCACCGTATCTCTATGCCTGATATACAAAATGGTCTCCATAAACTTTCCCTTCAAGAATGTAAAATAATGTAAGTTTTAATACTGTAATTTTAAATAAATCTATAGAAAGCAGACTATATTATTGAAGATATACAAATAATGGTACCTGGATTCTTTGGTCTATTCATTCTACTTCTGTAAGGAAAACTTTTGACATACAAATTCAGAGCCCTTCTTAAACACCTAAGTCTTAGGCTATTCCTCTGATCTCATTACCATTTCCCTGTTTTGTTTTTATCTTATAGAGAGTAAAACCTCTTTCTCATCCTCTGCCAATATTATGTTATATATGTAGTTTACATATCGGCTTGTTTTCTTTTCACCTGACTGTAATCCCCATAATGGCAACCTGACTTTACAAAATCTCTCAGATAGTGGGGTTCATCAGCACAAGCACCTGCCTGGCAAGCACAAAGTCCTGAATTCGATTGCAGGTACACCCTCCCCCCTCAAAAAATATGTCAAATAGTGTCTGCCACACAATAGGAATTAAGTGAATGCAAGTTCAGTGAATGAAAGAATTGGTGAGCGGAAAAGTAGCATTTTGGAATCCAGAGATTACAGTTAAAGTAATTCTCAATTTGCTAATTATTTGGTCTCAAGGAAATCACAGCATCTATCTTGCACCCCTGGTAGGATACTGTCAATTGTGTGTAAAACACTTGACACTAAATGGTCAAGAGATATAGGTTGTAATCATGTTGCTTACCTTTATGATTAAAAGTCTTTAAGTAAAAGTTACTAATGCCATCATTTTTCTTGGTGAGAATGAAGTGAGATTCAAGGTTACCCGATTTCTGTCAGTAGCCTCAAGTATCTCTGATGGGGCAGCAAACTCACTAAGATTGCCATGAAAGAATCTCAAACATTCCTAAGCAAGAACCATTTCAAAGCTATTGAGAAAGCTCTCCAAGGTCAGTTCTTCCCATCCTCTCCAAGAATGCAAGCCAGGATAGCGGCTAGAAGACATTTGCAAGGCTTTGCAAGGCCAAAATCCTTTTGTGTGTATACAGCATAAAATTTATCATACAAATGCCAACGTTTTCATTTTCAGTCTTTCTACATCTGCATTTATACCATCTGCATCTGCAGTATATCTTTCACAATAAATTCAGCTACAGTTGCTTGCTTGCTTTATTGTAGTTGTTTTGTTACGGTGCTAGCGATAGAACGCAGGGCCTTGTGCATGTTAGGCAGATGCCTAGTCACTGAGCTGTACAGTTAGTCCTTCAATTATGCTTTAAATTAGATGATAATATAGAATTTAGAATGCAAAATTGAATATATAGTAGAGAATTTTTATCCTATATTTTCTTGATTATTCTGAAAATAATTACTTTGTTTGTGATATAGATTTCAGGAAAATCTTATATCCATCAGGCAACAACATAGTATGTACGGCAGAGACTTCATCTGGGTGAACCTTGTCCCACCCTGTAAAATAAGGTTTCCATTTACTCTTCCTTATGGAAGCAGCTATGATCCAAAGCAATCGACTTTCACATGGCTATAGGAGTAAAAACCAGGTCAGTGTGTGATGCAATGGAAGAAATACAAATTTCAGAACAGTTTACTTTAGTTCTCAGCTGTGCAACTGGGTATGTGCCCTTTCAGTTTTTCTTTAAGCCATAATTCCCTTATTGGTGAATGAGCTTATTAGTCTTACATAAGGCTAATTGTCAACATTTAAATGAAAGGTCTATATATGTGGTAACCTGGGAATATAGATACTTTATTTCTTTTTAATATCATGGACTAGAGTTCATGACAGATTTCAGTGGTCTTTTAATATATTTTCATATTTTTATGTAAAGATAGCTGATATGGAAGTTGAAGAGCCCTCCAGGGGCTAAGCAGACGATGTGTTACAAGGGAGCAAAGGTAGCACTGTTGAGCTGCATTAGGCAGGAGTTTGTCACTAGGACGAAGTGATAAAGATAAAGGAATTTTTTCTCTTTAAAATTAAAAAAGAAGAAAAAAATGTAATCCTAATAAAAATGGATATTTATACTACCCATTTTTTGGGGAAAAAGTAAAACAAAGACAAATTTGTCCTGTGAACAGCTTCGTTGGTAAATCCAAAATTATTAAATTATAATTCAATTGTTATATCACTATACTTCAAATAGGGTAAATAAAGATGAATTAAAGAAGAAAGAAAGGAAAAAAGAAAAAGATGAAGAAAGAGTGCTATTCCAGGAAAGGTAGTCAGGGAATATTCAACATGTTTTTATGTACCAGGGATTAAACACAGGTTCTTGTGTATTCTAGGTAGGAGCTCTACCATTGACCTATGTCTCCAGCTCCAAGATTCAGTCTTTTGGAAGGGACTGAGATAAGTGAGGAATCAATAAAAAATGTATTTTGGGTTACTGGATTAGGCAGAAACAGTGAGAATGAAGAAAAGTAGAGGGATGAAGGGTATAGACCGATGATATCTGAAGATAGGTTGGATGAAACATTAGCAAAAGAGGAAAATTCTAAGGCTTGAGTAAATGCTTCAGTAGTTTCAGGACCATTGATACAAAAATCTAGGAAAGGAGGAAATGTTTGAGAGAATGAGTCAATTTTTAAAAATCGATTAAAAAATGAACAAAGGATCCAACTAGATATGTTTCCAGAAAAGACATACAAATGGACAATAATAGGTACAAGAATTGAGTTGTTCAGTATCAGCTCATCAGGGAAATGCACCCCAACCACGGTGGGATAGTCCTTCACACCATTTAGCATGGCTAAGACTAAAGGATGAGACATCACAGGAGGTAAGAATGTGGAATAAAGGAATCCTTCGTGGACTGTTGGAGGGAATGTAAATTGTAGAGTCATATGGAAAATAGTATGAAGGTTTCTCAAAATACTAAAAATGGGAGAACCATATAATCCAGCAACTCACTCCTGTATGACTCAGTTTTTCTTCACTGTGACCAAAATGGCTGACATACACAACTTAAAAGAGAACATAGTTTATTTATCTCATGGTTCTAGAAGTTTTGATCCATGGTTGGCTAGCTCCAAGGAGGAGCATCGTGGTAGACATTTGGGAGAAAATTTGCTCCCTTCATAGTAGCCAGCAAGCACATCCGGGAAACAGCAACAGAGAGAAAGGGCGAGAACCAGAAACAATAACCAAAGTCACATCCTCATAACCCACCAAGACACACCCGCAGGTGTGCTTTACTAATCCTCTAAGTGGCTCTGAAGCCAGTCAAATTAACAGCTCTTAATTATCACAAGTACTGAGTACAGATCTGAGGGAAACAGAACCATCACCTCAAGAGATAAATGCGCCCTCGTGTTTATGACAGCACTATTCACAAGAACCATGATATGAAAACAATCTAAATGTCTCTCACAGATGTCAAAAGTGTGATATATTATAATTTATGCATAAATCAGAGATAAGAATTTATAATTTTCAAACCTACAAAAATTATGGACCTATACTTTTAAGTTTTTCTACTTAGAAAGAGAAAAGCTAGAGAACTTTGAAAAACTATTACCTAGAAATCAAGAACTCATATTTCAGATATGGTGGTATTGATGTATCCTCAGGATTTGGGCACAAAACTGATTGCTTTCCTCTCATAATTTAATATCCATAATTATTTGTTTAATAATTTCCATTACTTTCTTATCTCTATAATCATTATTCAGAAATCAGTTGTGTTCTATTTCTACATTTTGGCTCAGACCCATTAATTTTATGAGAGGAAAAGTAAGCTAGGTTTTTATGTATAATCATTATTCAGAAATCAGTTGTGTTGTATTTCTACATTTTGGCTCAGACCCATTTAATTTTATGAGAGGAAAAGTAAGCTATGTTTTTATGTGGCATCATATACAAATGACATTGATCATTTTAACTTGATTGATTACTATTTAATTTAACTGTACAACTGAAATGTTAAAATATTGGTTATGAAGTTCTAAGTCCACAAAACTAGGCTTTCTAATGACTGGTTAATCTGTCATTAAGGTATATCACAACACTGTTCAGTCTTTATTTAAATAGGAAAGGAAGTGATTTTTGTATTTTTCCCCCCAAAAGGAAAGCCTGAAGGACAAATTATGGTCAGAATATCAGAGCTTAACTTGGTTAAAAAATTATGGCATAGTCCCAAGAGGATTAATACATTACTAAAATGACTCCACATCAACCTCATTAGACAGTTCAATGTTAATTTTTCTATTGTAAGTGTACTGCATTTTTATTCACAATAGTGTTATAAAAAAGCATAATTATCTTCTCTTGCATTTTAACAAAAGATTTTACAGTGACAACATAGTTTACTCAAAATAGCAGTCAAGAGGTCTGTTATAATTCTATTGTTACTCTCAGAGCAGATGCCATGTCACATGCAAAATGCCAAGACCACAGAAAAATATTTTTAGCTAGGTAAAAATATGTGACATTTAAGAATAAAGTGGTAGTGCTTTGATTCATTTGTTAATTAAGCACTTCAACATTTCTATACACAATTGTTTGAAGGTCACATAATGTAAAAAAGACACAGTCTTTGTCCCTGTGGGATTTATATTTTTAGATGATTAAGATAAACTCTCATTTATAATTTATAATATGTAGGAGGAAAAGAGAGAAAGCAAGTGATAAATCAAATATATTTATGGTCTCCTCGGGGAGATCTAGTGGTGGTTTTAATATGACAGAGGATGATAGCTTGGACTCAACGTATGGGAGTAAATGCTTTAAAAGAACAAAACAGATTCACATCCCTAGAGGCTGGGAATAGGAAACATTTGGGATGGAGGAGAAATTTAGATAAACTTCACAAGACATTAGATGGGAGTTCAGAGGTGATGAACACTGTGTTAACCAATCAACAAGTTCTCTTGGAGATAGTTAAGATTTTTAAAAAATAGTAAGGTATGAAAAAGTAAATGACATTTTAAGAACCTCAGCTCTGAACATGGACAACAAAGGCAAATACTGTAAAATTCAGAAGGTGTTTGCAGTCTGTTTACTTACAAACGTCAAAACTTTTTTTTTTTTTTTGGTACTGGGGATTGAACTCAGGACCCTGCGCTTGCTAGGCAAGTGCTTATTCCACTGAGCTATATCCCCAGCCCAACAAATGTCAAAACTTGACAATGAGACTTAAGATAGACTAAGACAAGACCTCAGCAATTTTTAAACTACATTGTCATTTACACGTTCCAAGTTGTTTTCTGCCTTTTAAAAGAGATTTAAATAACCTTAGAGGGGCTGGGGATATAACTCAGTGGAATAAGCGCTTGCCTAGCAAGCGCAGGGTCCTGAGTTCAATCCCCAATACCGCAAAGAAACAAAAAAACAAAACAAAACAAAAAAAACCTTAGAAGAAATTTTTCCACTCTTCTGTAAAGAAGTGTATGTTGGAAGTGGACATTTCAGAATATATATACATACGAATAACTGCTTGCATTCTTTGGGGAAAACTGCGTGTAAGAAAT
The DNA here is from genome assembly GCA_004027595.1 of Dinomys branickii. Lineage (NCBI taxonomy): Eukaryota > Metazoa > Chordata > Mammalia > Rodentia > Dinomyidae > Dinomys > Dinomys branickii. Next base: position 68,386 of record PVLD010005848.1, on the reverse strand, counting down.
TAAATAAGACATAAATACTACAAAATAGCTGTTTGTTCAATTCAGCATTGAAAATTGGATGTGTAGTCAGGAATTGAAAGTTTTTGCAAGTTTTATTTCTTACAGGTACACGTTTCTTTCCCAAAGAGGTGGTCGAGACTGCTTTTACATGAGTTTTTGTTCCTCGTACTGCAGAAAGCTAATTTAGGTAGAACTATTATAGACAGATAGGGACAGGCCCTCGAGAGTCAGTGCAGAAGAGGAGGACATACTGGAACTGTAGGGGCCATGCATTCACGCATTTGTTAAAGGCCACACCGCAAGACAAAAGATAGACTGACTATACCCATAAACTTCCCTATAGATGAATAGCAGTGATTGATGTTCGAAATAGGTATCAATCATCTTGGGTGGGGAGCCTGGAAGAGCCACTGCTCCATCTGCTCCAGGAAAAACCCCTGTTGTTCCATGGACACTTGCTACATGACTTACTTCTCCAGTGATCCCCATTTATTCAATATTGCCTAAGCAATTATACTCATAACCTTATTGGTTGACCATAGTTGTGTCCCCTCATGCCCACCTTATGAGTTCCCATTTAATTAACATTACCTAAGCAATTATACTTGTAATCTTATTGGTTCACCATAGTTTTAGCCCACCTCACACCCACCTTGTGATTTCTCATTGGATCAATGTTACCTAAGTGACTATACTTGTAATCTTATTACTTGATTATAGTTTTTCCCACATTAGACTCACCTCACCTGATAGTTTTGCTCTATAAAGTTCTCTTGAAAAACAAAGTCCTTGGCAACCCACTTAGGACCCCTTCTGTCTCTCTTAGACAGATAAATATAGCTTTCTTTCCCCAATAACTAGATTCTGCTTTTAACCTCTATTATTCCTAGATTCATTCTATGAGAATGCAAACTCACAATGGACATCTAGCAAGTTGGGAGTTTCTTTCCCCTAAATTACTTGTGCTTAGGAAGCACATGTGTGTACCCTTACCTAAACAGCCACTTGTAGGTAATAGATAAAAAGACCCTGAAATCTAAAAAAGGGCATTAAAAACCTGGTGATGTTCCCTTTGTCTTATGATGATGTTCCCATTGTCTTATGATAGGCAGTTGAAGGCTGGCTGAGGTTTATGCAACACGTTTGGAAGGGAGGAAAAGAGGCTTACTTCCTCACTCTTTGCTCTTGCTGCTTTTGCTGTTTTCTGCTGCCATGAACTGTTGCTCCTGCCATATGCCACTCTGCCTTGGAGCCAGCCAAGTAAGGATGGAAACCTCCACAAACTTTGAGCTAAATAAACCTTTCTCTCTTTAATTTTGGTGTTAGGTATTTTGTCTCAGCAATGAGAGAAAAGTAAAGACACGATCCTGAAATAGAGTTAGGGAAGTCCCACCTTTAAAGGTAGTCAAAACAAATAACCTGGAACTAGTTAACCAGTAAATGTACTGATCTTAAATGATTATATTCTGATTCCCCTCTAGAACTATAAATATCTGGTCAGAGAAGGATTTGTCACCACAGTAGGCAGATTAATGGCTCTCACAGATGTCCATGCTTTAATCCACAGAAGCTGTGCATATGGCAAGGCACTTAATTAGCTTACTTTAAAATAAGATTATTTTGGATTGTCAAGTGGATCTCATAAAGTCATGAAAATCCTTTAACACAGAAGAGAGAGGCAGAAGAGCTGGAGAAGGAGATGTGACAAGGGTACAGCATTAGAATGATGGTATGAGAAAGCCTCCGCCAGCCATTGTTGTCTTTGAGGATGTAGGAGGGATCCGAAGGCCAAGGAACTCATAGATAGTATCCAGATGCTGGGAATAAATTCCTTGCTAGAAGTCACCAGAAGGAAAGTGATCCTGCTGACACCTTGATTTTACCCACTGGGACTTGTTCAGGGAATCTGAGCTCTGGGACTCATGATATATTGTGTTGTTTTAAGCTACTATGTTTTGGCACATTTTACGATAGCAGTAAGAAATGAATACTGTCTCAATTGCAATGCACGGAGCGAAGGTCCGTCATCCTGGAGGAAAGTCAAATAAAGACAAAAGAATTTAAGGGATACACCTGAAACTGCAAATTCCCTCTTCTTCTGGTGGGCATAGCTTTTATGTTGATTTCCATAGCATGAAGATAAGCTGAGCACATTGTGCAGTGACTGCGCCTCAGACAGGCCCAGAATAAAGGTGGAAGAAGCCTGGAAAGAGACTCCATGGTGTGGCCATGGGCTTGTGATGTTTTCCTCCTTTATCATGGAATCTTCAGTAGCATTTCATGGTGTCTGCCATGCAGGCTCAGGAAATGAAGCAGGCTCAGGAAAGGGAGCAAGTTTTTTTGGTCCCTTCACTCAGGAATACAATGGTCAGGGCAGTGGCAGTCAGAAGCAGAGAACATGTCAGGCAAAGCACCAATGCCACTAGAAAATGTTGTTATCACAGCAGCCAAGTACAAGAGAGGGAGAATGGTGGGAGGGCTTTGGGCATTCTGGAACAATTCTGATATGAATTCTGGGACAATTCTCATATGAACTGTGGGACAGTCTTGTTGTGCATTCTGGGACAATTTTGATGTTCTTGCAGCAAGAGTTGAGGTTAATAGATGATAGTATTCATCTGGAGACCTGAAAGTATCATAATTTGAGTTTTAACAGTACATATAGGATTCCTGACTTAAATAATGACTAAACATATGAAACTATGAAACATAAAACTATGTACCCTTAACTGAGCTCAAAAATAAATTGACTAATGTAGACCAGAAATAGACTGAAATTGAGAAACACATGAAGAAATCAATTCAAGCAGTACAGCTTACATATCAACAATCTGAAAATAAATTATGAATTTCCAGGCACATCAACCTCAACTGACAGCAGCTACTCTTTCAATACTCAGAAACAGATTCATATATACAGGGAAATATGCAATGTGGTATATGCAGCCGTAGCATTACTATTCATTGAGAAATTTAAATTAATGGTTCTGTGGCAATATTTTTATGTGAAAAATAAAAATTAAAAACTACCTCACACCATATAAAAATCAATTCCACATGAAATTTTCATATTAATTAGAAAATCTAAACTTCTAATCTTTTAGAAGAAAATAAATATGAGATGAAGAAAATATGATATTGAGGTCTTAGACAACTCATAAAAGCAGAAAGACTAAGGAAAAAGCAGGTAATTTTGATAATTTTGAAATAGGGCTATTTGAGCAATAAAAGATAACTGCAAAATGAAAAAGTAATTGTAAATTATAGAAAAATAATCACCATCATAAAAGTGATGAATGAGTCATATGTTGCTATATGGGATATATAAAACATTCAAAAATATTTGGACAAATGGACAAAAACTATTAATAGGTATAATTTATATACACAAAAACTTGACATAAAATATATAGTTATAAGTAATCAGGTTAATGAAAATATTAATAATAATGAAATAAATAAGACTAGTTTTCAAATTGGCACAATTTTAAATCTGCTATTATCAAACATTAACAAGGATATTTGGAAATGGTAATTCTCAAAGTGGCTACTTGGGGTAGAAGTTATTTCAAATACTTTAGAAGAATTTTCCAATACTTAATAAAGATGAAGTTATGTGTGTGTGTGTGTGTGTGTGTGTGTGTGTGTGTGTATGTATGTATGTGTCTCTCCTAAGTTCCCCAATTCCACTTCTAAGGAATAAATCCTTCTACTTTCCTGCCCAAAAACCCACTCTGACATGTACAAAGAAGAGATCTATAAATAATTTTTGTATTAGTACTGATTTAATAACAAAATTGCACATTACCTGACTATCCATTAGTAGAAATATTAAATGATGTATGCTTTGTGTATAAATTCAACATTATAAAAGAACAAAGAATCATGTCTTTCAAATGGACTTCTTAAAATCAGCTCAGAGTAAGATCAGTATGTGATCAAAATATGAATGTTTAAATTTAACACATTTAATGCAATAAAAGGCACATTGCCACGAATCCTCTAGAGAATCCCCCTTCCTTTCACATATTCTCACCCATAGTTCTTGCCCCTTTCTGAGCAGTTCTGGAAGTCCTCTTTCACATGTCTTTAGTTGTACTGTTGTGACTGCCTCAGTATCCTGAGCTGATACAAAAAGTTTATCTTTCATTTTGTCTTTGGTGAAGAGCCCCAAATCACACACTAGTAGATCTGCTGAATAAGGTGGAGGAGGAAATACCACATTTTCTCCAGTTGGCCTTTCTGTTGGATGACACTTGGCATCAGCATTCACTGTATCTTTTATCATAGCCTAAAAAGACATTCATGAAAGAGGACTTCTAGAACTGCTTCACAAATAGCAAGCATGATGTGATAAGTGTCTCAGAACAGAGGGAAACATTTTGGAGGGTAGATCAATGGCAATGTGTCTTTTACTGTAATAATTCTTAAAAATATTTAAATACCATCTATTTTGACCACACTTTATATATACTGCATGAATTTGCACAGAGTTGCAAACTTTGCAAAATTGTCATCCATTTCCCTTTAGTTGTATACTGGTACAATTATCTAGTAAAAGAAAAAAGCATACATGAGAGTCTAAAAATATAGTTTTAGAAAAATACATTTTTTCTGAATATTTTTTAAAAAGCTGAGTTGAGTTTACAAGTATCTTTTGCACTTCTCTGTAATTAATTTTCCCAGTATAATTTCAAAATTCAATAGAAAAACTAAGTAAAGATGACCTTGGCTTCCTGAGTAGGATATTTTAGATGCAGAACAGAAGATGATATGAACTATTTTGGGTACATGAGATTAGAAAGTTACTTGGAGGGGACTATCTTTATAAACAGGGCATCACAATGTCAATTTACTGTAATACTATTAATAAGCTGCACAGGAAAATATCCACCATGTGATAAGTTTTCCATTCAAGCGAACATGGATTTTGAAAAGTGCTTGAGAAAACTCAGCTCACTAAAATCACCATTTCATAGTGAGTAGTTGTAATCCTCTATAAATCAGGACTCTCAGAAGCTTCAGTAAGTAAGATTAAATTTTATTATAGCTTCGTGCTTTGGGGGCTTTGAAGAAAAAGTTTTATTTCACTCTCCACATTTTAATCCATTAAAATAAAAAAATAAAAATAAAAAATAGATTCTTTGCTGCAATTTCTATTCTAAGAAGGGGGACTGGTTCAGATGGAGCAATGTATTGAAATGCAATCATGAAATCTGTATGAGTTAGTATTTTAACTAACTCATGTGTTTTCATGAAAAGAGCTATTTAAACTGATAAGAACAGACACCACACTTGATCTTAGCCAAAAGGCCGAGAAGTGATAAAAAAAAAACAGCTATTTAAAAGTATGCATTTCTTCATACTTCATCTTTTGATTTCCCACTTAAAAAAGTTTTGTAGACCGAGTATCTGAATATTAAGTGAAAACTTCAAGGTGAATGAATCGTAATACCTGATCACTCAATTTAAAAATATTTAACAGGACATTTATACTACTTAATGCTATTCATAAAAAAATTTTAATTTTGTTTTTAGATATTATCTGCTTCCTAGTAGGACTTCTGCTTTAGTCTTATTTGAAACTTTGGATACAGAAGGAATTGTAAATTAAATTTTTCATGCAGAACATACCAGTATAGTAAGATGACATTTCTGTTCAGCACCATTTTAGTCAACAGATTTTTAAAAAATAGGTGATTGTTTAGGAAGGAATATACACATTTATGAAACAGAATATTCCAATTAACACATATTTATTGGGTGACAACTACCAAGGTAAAATTTTTAAAAGAAGTAAAAAATTGACAGCTCTAAGAACGTCAGCCGCTTCAATCTACTAACCGCAAATTGTAAAGCCTGGAACTTTTTTTTCAATCAGTCATCTGCTAATCAGCTAAATGTCTTAGTAAAGTGAAACTTTAAAAATTCTGTCCTCATCCCTTACTGACATCGCACTCTTGAACTCAGGTCTGTTGGTGAACAGCTAACTACACATCAGAGCCACATATGAAGACAAGAACAGTCTTGGCCATTAAGGAAGAAGGAAGAGATGGAGGACTATGGAGAGGAGGCTCCAATGGAAGCCACAAAGGAAGGGCTTGGGTAGGTACAGGAGGGAAAATGTTTGTTTTGGAATGAACTTCATGCTAGTAGTTTCTACCTCAAATATTGTGTAGCAAAGGATTTTTCTGGAGTCAGTGTTAGGAAACTTTCAAGACTCACCCTCAGAAATGAAGATTACTATTATTGGTCAGTCCTGACACCTCCTCTGCCTTTACCAGCATCACTGTGTCCCTCCCAGGAAACACATCATTCTCATTGATGTTCTCATTGGCAGAATTACCAATAACCAAAAGAAAAAACACAAAAACCAAAACGGACTGGCCACTAGGTCCAGTATTAACACTGACTGGAGTACCAGCCACCAATACAGACCAAGAGATGTAGAGATGGTCCAAAGTCAGGGAGACAGAATGGAGAAGACAATTCAACTCTCCTACTGTAAAGAGCTCAAATGCAGAGAACAGTGTCAAATATAATAGGCACATAGACTGAACTGATATCATATACCACTGTCCTTGACTCAGATCTCTTTCATTAGAAAAGTAAAATATTACAGTGCAAAAGCTCCTCAAGAGTTCATGTTCATTAATCTTCAGCATATAAATTCATCACTATCTTACTCATGCACGTGAGGAAATTTATTTTTCTTTTACATATTTTAACTACATATTAGAATCAGTAAATGAGATAACAATAGTCTGAAGAATCCAACATGTGCTCTTTAAAAATTGTTTAAAAGAAGGATGGGAAGCGGGAGAACAGGAATGAAGGAGGAAGAAACCAAAATTAGACCAGTGACACACTGGTGGGTGTGTAATTAAAAACGTGTCCTTTCTGGAGGCCTGCTAAAGCTGCAAAAATATTTATACTTCAGAATTTCTCTCTCTACAGACTATTTTAGAGTCTCCAACCAGAAAAGGGAGGATATCAATTTTTTTTTTAAAGTGGGAGATGGAAAGAAGAAGAGGTTTGAAAAGACGAAGTATTTAGATATAGGCTTGAAGTTTAGTTTTGCCATCTTTAAAAATAACTGAAAACTCTGGGAATATTCAAAGTTAGCTTTCTGATAACAATGAAACTTATTGTAAGTAGAAGAGGCCGTTCTAGTGAGTTTATACCTAATCATGCTATTTAGTCCGATTAAAGCCCAGACTTCAGGGTCATGTGGGCCCACCTTGAAGCCGAGAGGATTGAAAACCAGAGAGAAACAACAGTCATTCTCTAGGAAAAATATCTATTCTGCAAAGAATTTATGCTAATGGAAATAATGTCTCAGTGTAGATAGTCATTCAGTGCATCTCTCTCAATCCCCAGCTTAGAGATACCTCACATCTCAATATGGTATGATGAATAAATGAATAAACTAAACCAAAATATCTCACTGTGGCAATACCATGGCTTACATACTTGAAAATCATATGAAAATTTTCAGGATGTTGGTAAATTATTACCCTTCCAGGAGATAATTTTGACAATCAATTACTTGAGCAAGGAAGAAAAGCATGAACAAAAACTACAAACTTGAATTAATAAACCAAGATTTGCATTCTACATCCAGGTCTAAGATTGGTGTCTTCATCTCTGAAAAGGTAGCGATCTCAAATGGCAGAATTTGCACACTGCATATTTCTTGCTCTTTTGGGGAGCAAGAAAAATCTGTGCATGGAAATTTTCTTGTGCATTCTTGCTGATATTAAGGGTTCATGCATGTTCCCCTCAAATACAAACACACTGAGGTTCTAACCATAGTGCCTCGGAATTAAAGAGTCAGTAAAGGTCATTGGGATAGGCTCTAATCTAGTAAAACCAAAGTAAGAAAAAGAGATGAGGACACAGACATCTACAAAGGGAAGACATGGGAGGAAAAACGAGCATGTACCAGCCCAGGAGAGAGGACTCAGAAGAAATCAACTGTGCCTCCCCTTTGGTCCTGAACTTAGAGCTTGCCAAAGGGTGATAAAATGCATATTTGTTTTAGCCGTCCAGTCTGTGGTGCTTTGTTATGGAAGCCTTAGCAAACTGGGCATCCATGGTCAGTATCTATCACCTTAAATATCATGGTTTGTGGCCACTTAAGTATCTCTAACAGATAATTGCAGACAGCAGGTATCTTCTACCATGGATCACAGGAATACCAATCTAGAAAACTGCCACCTACATGGCTGTTAAGAACTACAGTAATGCTGTTATTAGGAAACTTTTCCTGACAGCAAGAAATCAATGTTAACACTAAATTCTAGTGCTGCCTTCAATCCTCCAAAATACATGGTTAGAATAACTGAAAAAGTAGTCTAATATTAACCCTGCTCACTTGGTCATCGATAAGAGATAAAGTCACAGGAAGTGATTCTTTTTTAATTACTGCCTGCCTTCTTATCTGTTTCTTTGTGTGTTTGTTTTAGAGAAAAAAGAAAGGGTTATTTGCAACATCCTTTTTAACTGATTATTAGAATTAATTAGATACACTTGCTAGAGTTAATTACATGTACTTAGGAAGGGTTAATATATTTGCCAACTCATTATTGAGCACTTATTATATACATTAAAATTTTCTCACAGGTGCTGATGACAAACACTGACCAGGGTATAGTTGTCCCAGAAAACTTCAGCTCCAGTAGAGAAAGCTCACACTTAACTCTCACAGAGGGCTACAGTTCTCAAGCAGAACCATTTACTTCATTAAGGCATCTAGGACAGGGATTGAAGGGCCAGATAAGGAGTATTATAAACTTTGGTTTCTAAATATGATCACAACTATTCAACTTTGAATACCATGACCATTATATTGTACCTTTATATTGTGCACAAAACCATAGACAGCATGCAAACAAATCACATGTTTTGGTAAACCTTCATTTACGGATGCTGAACTTTAAATTTTACATACTTTCCATGAATCATGAAATCTTTTTCTTTTGATTATTTTTCAACCATTTAAAATGTAAAAGTCATTCTCTGCTCATGATCACAGCTAGGGCATTAGAGAAAACCTTTCAGGGAAAGAGCTCCTAAACTTAGAGATCTTCTAGGAAAATCACTCCTAAACTGGATACAAGTTAAATGAACCCAAGGCCAGTTCAGAAGTTGGGCATATGAGCACATACTACTAGCTGTTCACTGAGGAGTAACAGGAAAAGGTGCATGAAGATGTTTCACTCTGTGCTGAACCTGTCTGACCATAATAAAAGCAGCTGAAGGATACGTGACAAGAGAACTTTTTCTTTTTCAAATCACAAAATATAGTGACCACCTAGTCTGCCTACCCAAAAAACTGGACGGACACTTTGTATACACCGTGAGTCATTATCACTGTGCTCCATTCCCCCAAGGACTGCGAGGGGCCTGTGAGGGCAGCGAATGATGCCCTTGTTCTCCAGCCCTTTCAGCAAAGCAGTCATATCAGTGCAAAACAGTGGACAACACAATAGTGTGTTTATTTAACAATGACTCGGCAATAAGCTTCTGTTGTCCTCTAGCTCCACTGATACAATTTTTTGTGACACTGGAAAGGTCACTTCACTTCCTTTAACTCTCTATTTGTACCTGCTAAATAAGAACAATAGGTATTGTCATATTTACCATGGGTATTTTAATAGCACACAAAATACTTTGGTGTGTATGTCAAGATAATTTTTAATTTTAGAGCAATTAGAGGAATATGTATCTAAAAGTGAACATTAACATTGTCCAAAGAATAATTAATTAATACAAATTCTGATTTGAAAAAATTACTGGGTGTGCTGTTGTATATCTGAACATATGATATAGTTTTCCTATTTTGCTATTGCTAAAACATACATATTTTGACTATTTTAGAGAGGAAATGATAGGCATTTTAAACTAATATTCTGGCCAGGCATGGTGGTGCACACCTGTAATCCCAGCACCGGGGATGCTGAGGCAGAAGGATCTCTGAGAGTTTGAGGTGAGCCTGAGCTACAAAGGGCATTCAAGCCCAGCCTGAACTGTCTAGCGAAACCCTGTCTCAGAAAGATCAATCAATCAATCAACCTAATGTTAAAAATAGTCAATAAAATTAGTATAAAATTGGCTTAATATGCTAAAATGTAATGATAATCTAACAAAATTAGAAAGCATGTATTTGCTGCTTATTGGACCGACTACTTGAAGGCTGAGACAGGATGATTTCAAGCTTGAAGCCAGCATGGGCGATTTAAAAAGATTATCTGAAAATAAAAACAGCTGAGAATGTACTTCAGTGGTACAGCATTTACCTAACATGTATAAGGTCAAGGGTTCAACCCCCAGTGTAGCTAAGAACAAAACAATGTTAACTTTTGGTGGAGATGAGACAAAAGGGTTTGCTGGTAACTGGACGAACACTGTGCACCTGCAGTACTAACAGAATCACCGTCACTAAGGTGTTAAGTGCTACCAAGGGTTCAAGACCTCACAGGTTGGAAAACAAATAAGCAGCCTTTCTGCTCATTAAGGGACCATCCAAAACCTGGAAGAGAGTTCCTAATTTCCGAGTCAGCCACTTAAAAAAAAAGGCAAATCTACCAGAGTTCTCCACACAGCTTTTCCCCATTTGGATCTTTCTGGAAAGATAAATTCCTGCAGGACTACTTGGAATCCCCACCAGTAAGTTCTACGATGCTGTCAGACTAGGAAAAAATAGTTTCACTGGGCCTTCAGACATGAGTGTGAAGAAGTTATTATAGTAAATTATTGAGCCTAATTAATTCAATTGATTTGTATGGCACACTGTGTAACTGAAAAAAAAATGCAAAATGCAAAAAGCCCCAATAGTAAAATTCATTCATTCTAAAGAAAAATGTACCGGAACTGTAAGAATAAGGATCCGCAGGGAATTCTCCGTGGGGGCATCTGTTTAGTATTCACTCTTGCCCACGTACTCACCAATGGACAGATATTTACCAGAACACTGTTGACCACGACAATTACCTTCTACAGCACAATTTTCAGATTGGACGTCAGCTATTGACCACAAGACAACGGAGAGGATGTAATACCTTTTGCTTTTAATTCTCAAAAGCAAGAACTTCTCTCTTTCTTTTAAAATCCTCCACTGAAGAAACTTTTATACAATTTTAATTGTGTCTTTTGCTCCTGGTTCCCTCTGGTCTCTGCCACTCCTGCTCTAATTCTGACCTACTCTAGTCTCCTGGCATTGTTCTGACATTTGCCTGGCAGAATATAAAACAACAAACATGTTCAATTTGAGTGGTTTCCTGCAATGTTATTCTATCAAACTGGCAATTTCCAAAAGGTTTTACAAAGGAGCATACAATTCTTCCAACACCGGGAGGTCTGACAGCAATTGCCAAGGCAGTCTATGCTTTTAGCAAACTCTAATGTATGAGCACATAAAAACATCTTTTCTCAGATTTTCTTCTCACATTTGATATCAAGCTGACTTCAGAAATCCTGTAAATGGCCAGAAATCATTATATTTAGCACCTTAAAACTCAAAGCCTTTTAAGCTATTTTGTTATGCATGGTTCATGGAGATATGTGATTTTTCTCCAATAGTCACATAAGGTTATTAAATGTTAATCAACATGCTTACACTGCAACTTATGGATCGATGGATTCCATTAAAGACCCGATGCAAAAAACGCTGAAAGAAATGATCTGTATTCTTTCCCTTGAATATTATTTCCTGCTTCCCTACCTGACATTTGACATTTCCAAGATGGTGGCAACTTTGGAAATCTTATGATTTGTTTGTGGTTTGGTCTGAATTCAAATTATAGGGTCTGAATTTGATCAAATCAGACATCTATTGCCTCAGGCAGGAGCAGTGCCTGCCAACATCAATGGTGGAAAGACATGTTAGAGCACTAGCTTGAGACCGATTGCTGCAAATGTGCCTGGTTTGCGCTACTTAATGTCCAGAGTATCAAGGTTTTAAATGATAATGGATGCATATACCCTGGATATATTATTTCAGTCTGTTGGAGGGCTATCATCTTCTGCATCAGCAGCGTGGACTCCTTGTGGGCCTTTCGCTGTGCATAACAACCAAATCTTCACCTTCATTGCTCTGCGAAAGTAGCACAAGGACTAGTTGTGGCACGGCAGGAGGTTCGTCTCCTATTCCACCGCAGTGATGGCGTTCGTTCTTCCATTTCAAATTTTGGCACAGGGTTAAAAGATGTCTCAGTGTAGACTTTGCTTTAAAGCAAGAGAAATGAGCTTATGGCTGTTGAGGTAGTAAATATTTGAATAAATGAACACTCATATTTTTGTCTTTGATGAAAACCTTTCTCATTTTGCTTTCCTTAAACATACTATCTCATGTTCTGAAACCCAGCAAGCACAGGAGCCTTCCAAAGCAACCTGTGGGGTTGATGCAGTGTGACAACATGGCCTTTTGGCAAAATCTGGCAAAGGGAAGTGTCCTAAAAAATACAATTGTAAACCTTTGTAAAATTCTCCTCTCTGGAAGGCCTCCCATCAGTCTGCCCTCTCCCAAACTTCTTAAGCCCTGATGACTGCTAGAACCAAGAAAACGATACTTAGTTTCTGTGCCCTGAGCCTCCCATTTGCTTCTCCTGCAGACTCTGAAGTCTCATTTCTGGGGACTAAGTGTGAACAAACTGAAGGTATGGGAAGAAGTTACAGAGTAAGATTCCATTGCCTGCCCTGTACCCGCTTACTACCAACTGCGTGCTGTTAAGTAAGTCATTCTGTCTCCAGAGATGTCTATTTATTCAACTACCCAAGAAAATTTCTGCAGTCTGTGAGAACAATGTTTGGATTCTCATGGTTATAACGGAAAAGATATTCAGGTAATACCATAAGACTACTGAAATGGAGAGTGCTTGTAAATGAATTTCTCTCATACAAATAACATCCTCTTTCTCTTATGCTAATTTTATAGCAATTGCTTTACTGTGTGCATATTAATCAAAACATTATATCAGAATTTGGGAGTTGAATCCTGGCTTTAGTGTACCAGACCCAGATAATTATGTGATCTCAAAAACTGATTAACCACTGTGGGTCCCAATCTCTCTTCCCTGAGAAACAAAGAGGAGAACATACATTTAATGATCTCTAGGCTCTCTCCCAGTTGAGGTTTTGTAAGCAATTCTTATCCACAGCCTCACACCTTCAGGAAAGTGGGCGAAAGCAAACATCAAGTCATTAGGATCATCTCCTCGGCATACACTCCTTTGCTTCAAACCTGGAAGCAGCAAAACTTAAACCAAATTAGAGAGCAAGAAAAGAAGTTATCATATCCTGAATTTAAAAAAAAAAAGTCTGTGCCTCTTTGCTGATCAATTATCAATTATTTGGTAATTTAGAAAACAATTATTTGTTTTCAGAGAACTTTAGTTCATAGGTGTGGATGCTAATTTCTTAGTGTATTGTGAAGTCTTTGGTCTTTTAAAGAATGCTTTAGACTGTCTTTAGTACTAACTACCCAACTTCTGTCAACAGTATTTGATCTCCCTTGTTTATTGCAAGAATCTCTGCTATGGTTGCGGTCATTCCCTTAGTTGAAGTAGAAATACAAAACCACAAAACTACTTTGCTACACTGTGCTATTTCATCTGAGATGCTCTGTGCTGCCCCAAATCCACTGTGTGTACATTTAAAGATGAGAAGAGAGGTAATGGATAAGTTTTCTCTCCCCAGTGCAGAGAGCTGACAAGTCAGACTAATAGCCACACTTAGGAGCACGGTTAATATCATCTTAAAAGGAGACAGAGGCTGAGGGTCTACAGTTTTACTGGATCCCCAGATAGTGTGCTGTACCACTTATATTTCTGGTTTGCATTTTATGCATCTTAAATGCATCCCAAAAATTTAATAAGAAAATCATGCCTTATTAAAACAATATTCATGTTGTCTATTTTTATATGTTTATGTTTGAGTCTGTTATGTTTGAGTTTGTTTAATTTTTGCAAGAAAGATTTTGTTTTGTTTTATAAGACATAAATATATATATATGTATTGTTTAGTATAAAATCATCCACATTTCTAAATAAATTCATTTCAGAAAATACTTAGAACAGAGTATTCGAAACTAAGAGTGTTTGGTGGAAATCCTTTTTAAATACTAGGAGTATTTCAAATATACATGTACACACTGTAATTCAGAAGTCAAATTAGAAAATTTGGGAAATCAGGATTATCATTGTGACTTTTTCACAAAATGCTTTACTTGGAAAAAACATTTTTTTCAAATATTTTATTTTTAAAGAAAATGTTTAAAATTGAATGTGTGTAATAATTAAGGTGTAGATTTTTTTGTTTTGGTTTTGGTTTTTTGAGATAGGATTTGACTATGCAGTTCAAAATGGCCTTGAACTCACTTTGTAGACCAGGCTGGGCTCAAATTCAGTGACTCTCCTGCCTCAGCATCCCCAGTGCTGGGATTACAGGTGTGTGCCACCATGGCTGGGTCAAGGTATAGATTTTTGTATCATAATGTTTGGAAGCACCGTAAAAAGCTAGTACAAAAAAACCCTGAATGAATGAAGTGGACAGTATTTGCTAAATTCCACATAATTTTATCTGTCTATAATACCTTGACAAAGGACATATACTCAGTGCTGGTACCCATAATATATGTATTTTGTCAGCAACACCTTCAAATAGATTGCATAGCACAGACAGCTACCACAGTTTAACCTACTAGTGTTAAATGATCTCTCACTACGGTAAACCATTAGTGTGCAAGATGTCATGATCATTAAAATTTCATTTTAAGAGCTACCTGGTTCACCAACAGCATCTGACCTCATTCATGTACAATAGTAATATCTGTGCAATCTTTGTCAATTAATCTTTGTGTTGGAAATTTGTAAGACTTTATTAGACTTAATTCTTCTAGACAGCAATAAAATGTAAGTTTTTGGACATACAAGGGAAAGCAGAGATGGGATAAAGGTGTAATTCATCCCAATGTGATTGAAAATAAAAATGTGTGGAGACAACATGATTATTACCATAGTCCTACTGAAGGACAGATCAGAATGTTTACGAATCATTGTTACATCCTGTCATGTACGCAACTTAGGCAAATTCGTTTATTCTATTTGTCTTGGTTACTTTTCTCTCGTTGCTGAGACAAAATACCCAACGCCCAAAATGAAGGAAGGAAAGATTTATTTAGCTTACAGTTTGTGGAGGTTTCAGTCCATAGTTGGCTGGTTCAGAGGCAGAGTGGCACATGGCAGAGGACAAACTGTTCAGGGCAGCAGAGCACAGCAAAAACAACCAGCAAAAAGGAGGAAACTCCCCAAGCAGCCTCCTTCCTTCCCTTACATTGTAAACAGGCTACCCGCACCCAGGGGGCGTGTAGCTCTCACACAGTGTCCATGCCCTCCTCTTCCACACGCTCAGGATGTACACAAAGTAAGCACCCTGGCTTCCTGCTGAATCACTCAGCCAAACTTCTAGACTCCCCAAGTTGACAAAATGTATCAACCATAACACTATTCTATTCATTCTATTCTATTTGCCAAATGCTATGCTAACTACTGTAGACACACTGAAGAATGAAGTTAGGATTCTTGCTCTCAGAAAGCTGCCAGTCATATAAAGTTGATAGTAATAGCAATCTACAGTGCTAAACTGGGGGTGTGTGGAGGCTAAAATATTGGCATTATGGGAAAATAGAGGAAATCAGGAATAGTGTTTGAGATTTTAAACACTCTCTGCCTCATGGATGAAAATGAGGCAGATGATAACAGGACATACCTCCTGGGGTAGTTCTGATGAGAAATTATTACTTATAAAGTACTCAGCATCCTGCCTGGTACATGATAAGTAGGGTGCAAGTGCTTATTAAATAAATAAAGCCTTGTGGCTTGGGAAAATAATCTGAGGAAAACTATTTTGAGGTACATGATTAATATTTAATGGTGAGGAAAACAACATATTATTCATTCTGGGCACTTGTTCTGTTACTGCTGGAACCTACACATAAAATAAAGGTTCTTCCTCTTAGGCCAGAAATCTCACATGAACATGGTATTTTGGTGACTCAAGTCAGATAAGCTTCAGGTTTTATAACTGTATAACTGCTCCTTCTATGAGTAGCTGTCTATAACTTTGAGTCCATAATTTTGAAAGTAGATTCTAAAAGAAAGAAAACATGAAGCAATTCTTCTGTTAATATATGTAGAAAATGAATTATCAGTACTCTTCATAGAACTAGCTGCTGAAGAGTTACCACAGAATTGGGTCAGTAGCTCTAAGATGAGCTAGTTCTGTAGCTATATAAAAAGGCAACATTCCACCTGTCCAAGTTGGGATGACTCTGTGTGACCCAACACAGTAAAACTGAGTGAGCAATTCTGAGTACTAAGCAAAGGACCTTCTCCCAATTCACTTCTTCCTCTGGTCACAACTGTTTCTCTCTGTTCCTTAGGGGTGATTTAGGGCCATTAGAGAATTTCTCTGCAGGGAAGCAGCACTGTAAACAAATTATAATCTTTCAGAGTCATAGAACAATACGCTATTCTCTACTCCTCTTTACAGTTCTAATGCTTTAACTGCAACTTTAGAAAAAAAATCCAGTTTAGTCTTGTCTTCACTTATAACATTTAGAGTTTCTATGGTTTTCTGTGGTAAAAACTTAAAAGTGTTTCCAAATTTCCTACAAATAAACTTCAAACATGATTGAGCCAAGGATATGGTTCAGTGACACAGCGCCTCGCTGGCAAGCCCAAGGTCCCGAGTTGGATTTCTGTTACCCCCTCAAACTGACTGAATGTCATTAGTGGCCCTCCGAAATAAAATAACACCCCTCTCCAGAGTCCTGCCTCTTACCTTCCCTTGGCAAGATTGAAGCGGGCCACCATGCTTCTTCAGTCCTACTCCAAGCAAATCTGGAGTCTGTGTCCCCTCCTCTAAATCTAGGCTGGTTTATGGCCCCTTTGACCAACAGTGTACTATGCAAGTGCTACTGTGTCAAGTTCCAAGTCCAGGTCTTGTGAGATTCACAGTTTTCATTTACTGTCTCCTGAAACTCTTAATCAAAGAGAATTTGCCAGGCCAAATGATCACCCAGAGGGCACCATTGGCCAGTGAACCCATGCGAGCCAGGAGGAGAAGCCCTGAGGCAGGAGAGATGCTGAACCTGTCTCCTACCCTGCCAAGCAGTCTATCCTGGGAACCAAAATGCAAGATGTGGCGACTTCAGAGGAATCCAGACCCAGCTACCTTCTTACCACTCTGACTAGGAGCCTGCAGCTGAGCCCAGAAATCCTCCCAAATTGTGGGACATAATGAATTTTTGTTTTAGGCACTCATTTTTGAATAATTTGTCATATGTTAATACATAACCAGAATATCACTCTGTGATCCAGCTCTTCCAATTAGTTGAAGTTACCCAAGCTGCTTGAGTTGTTTCTAAGTAGCTTTTCCAGCTCTCTTCCCTTAGCTTAAACAGTTTCTACTCCAAAACTCAAATCCGATATAATCATTGCACTCTTAGGACTTTTACTGATTGCTTCCCAGTACAGGTATTCACTTAGCAAATAGAAATCTGTTTTTCTAAGTGTGCAATGCATTTAGTTCTCTTACTTGCCCTATTTTATATATGAAGGGACAGACACAGAAAGGTTAGGAAACATTATTAAGTTTAACATAGACCAGACAATTGGTACTTGGAAGAACCATGGTTCAAACTCCAAGAGTCTGGTTCCAACATTTGTGCCATAATTTCCAGTTTGCCTCTTCCTGGAGCATTCCTGTTCACTCCTGACAGAGCTTCTTATGGCTGGTTTTTCTCCTCTGTTCGGTCTCTGCTCAGAGTTATTCAGGGAACCAGTCACTGAATATCTGGGTCAAATTGCAGCCCCCCTTTACCACATGGCCCAAGCAGGTCACATTCTATCTACCCTGTTGTATTTTGGGTACACTATTTACAGTTAGTGAAAGCAATGCTCTTTGTTTTTAACAGAGTTTCTGTCCTTCTTCTCCATGATATCCCCCAAATCTGGAATACTGCTTGGCTTACTTATATGTGGCTTAATAAATATTTTCCAAATGAATGAAAAAATGGACTTTCTGTGCATTCTCATGGCACACACAGATGGAATTCAGTTAAATTAGTGGTTATCAGCAGAGTAATTATCTTCACATTCACTCAGTAGTGTTACAGCAATGATGTAATATGAATTTATTCTATGTGAGTGAGTGTGGCGATTTTTTTGTTTATTTATGGGTGCCCATGTATCTCTGAGTCCCAAAACATTCTGTAAATAAAGAAGGCATTCTGATACCTGATGCTTCCTGATATTTTCTGAGAAAAAAAAAATGCTAAGGTCTTGAGGGTTTAAATTATACTAGAATTGAGATTAATGTCTGAAACCAGTGACATCCAGAATTAAATGGAGAGTATCTAGGTATACACACGTCTTTCCAAGGTGGTTAAGATAAAGGCAATACAAAAGCTTTAAAAACATGGAGAATTTTTTTCTAAAACATTCATTTCCTTTTTTCTTACTCTCTTTTCCACCTTTTCTTCAACTCTCTTCCCGTTTATTCCTCTCCTTACCATTCTCTGTCTTATCTCTTTTCTTTGTTACCACATTTCATAAAATACTGGAGTAAGTCATCTTATGCCTTTGTATACTATCTTATGTCTTGATTTCTTGCCATCTTCTTTATTCTTCCCGACTTGGCTCCAGTAAAGCCCTTGCCCTATGTTTGCGAGACCGCAGTGCCTTGTGCCTGTCTCCAGTCTCTCCGCGTTCTAACCACTCCTGTCTAGTCACCAACGCTGTGTTTCCACATATTCTACATCTTATGATAGATTCTACTTCAGCCCTCAAATTCGATATCATCATTGCACTCTTAGGACTTTCTTTTACTGATTGCCTCCCAGTACAGGTATTCATTTAGCAAGTAGAACATCTGTTTTTCTAAGTGTACAA
Source organism: Dinomys branickii (assembly GCA_004027595.1). Classification (NCBI taxonomy): domain Eukaryota; kingdom Metazoa; phylum Chordata; class Mammalia; order Rodentia; family Dinomyidae; genus Dinomys; species Dinomys branickii. The sequence continues at coordinate 49,433 of PVLD010005848.1, read as the reverse complement.
TACATGTAGTTCTCTTACTTGCCCTATTTTATATATGAGGGGGCAGACACAGACCACTCAAGCTGCTTGGGTAACTTCAACTAGTTGGAAGTGATGGAACACAGAGTGATATTCTGGTTATGTATTAATATATGACAAATTATTTAAAAATGAGTGCCTAGAACAATAATTCATTATATCTCACGATTTGGGAGGATTTTGGGGCTCAGCTGCAGGCTCTCAGGCAGTGTGGTAAGAGGGTAGCTGGGTCTGGATTCCTCCAAATAGAATATTCATCATATTCTAGATCTATGGATTTGAGTTCCACATCATGCCTGCTCAGTCTATATTTGCTTCATGAATAAATTATATTTCTCAGAAATAAATCACACCTTTAAATGATTAAACAATGCAAATTGTTAGTCAGTCTAATAGGTATACTCACTGGCATCTATAAAGTATGAATATTCTATTTAAAGCATCTTTTATATGGAGAAGAAATTGCCCTGGATTCTTTGTGAGAGAGGTTTAACCATACCTATTCTACTATCTGTTTCAAACTAGTGTCTTCCCATATGTATAAGGGAAGTTTCCTATCAGAAGGCTCTGAATGGTGCTTACTTTGCTGTACAGATCAGGCATTGCTTCACTTGTAATTTTTAGCATCATGACCATATTTCCCTGAAGGGAAAATGTGTATCATGTGTGCTTATTAAATGTTCGCCAATTTATGTTGACAGAAGATATTGTCAACCCAACCCATTGTTTTAATGGGAGCCCAGGCGTGCCAAAATCTCTGTAGTAAGTGATTTGGGAACCAGCCATGAACTTTGTGTTTGAAATCTCCTATATGATTCAACATAGATTATTTTCTATTTGATTTAACTTTTTCTTTTAAACTAATTTTAGATTTATAGAAAAACTGCAAACATAGTGCAAGAGTACCTTTATATTCTTTGCTTCACTTTCCTCAGTGCTAAGTTCAGATGTGATCCTACCATAATTATCAAGCATAGGATGCTATTATAGCAGTACTATGCTGTTGACTAAATGACAGATCTTATTTGAACTTCACAAATTTTCACTAGTGACATTTTTCTGGTCTGGGATCTGACCTAGATCTTCCATTGCATGACTTCTATTTCTCCTTATAGTAGATGCTCTGTCTTCCCTTGTCTCTTGTTATTTCCCAGGTCTGAAGAGTGCTACCGTTTATTTTGTAGAATATCGCTCGATTTGGGTTTGTCTGATATTTTCTCATGTTGGGACAGAGTTTGTGCATTTTGGCAAGAATATGAAAACAAACTACATTGTGTTTTCAGTACTTCATATGAAGGGGCTTATGGTATTGAGATACCACACAGTTTACTTTTATTACTTGGTAAAATTGGTTTCTGCTAGGTTCCTTCGCGGTTACTGTCTTCTCTAAGTTTTGATTAACCTGAAAGCCAGACGGTTTTGGTTGGAAGGACACAGGTTTGAGGATAAATAGGTAAGGTTGTAAAACTCAGCTTTTGTCACCTTCTGCTTGTGAGAAATTAAGATGCAGGTTAGGGAATCGCACTCTGGGTCTCAGTTTCTTTAGCTGTCAATGGAGGAGTCTACAAACACTCTCCTCATGAGGACAGCACGAGTCTGTTCACATCCTCCCAGTAGGAGAAAAAAGCATTTCTACTTGAAATTTTCTTAAGTCTGCAAAGATCCAGATTGGCACACAGCTTCCAAACAAAGGGGCTGCTATAACCACCAGTGGTCCACACTGGTCACCTTGAAACCTAATGCTTTCTTTCGGGATCAGCCATACTGGGCTTTACTTTGATCTTCGGTACAGAGTTTCTGTTAAGGAAGTTAGCAATTCTGAGGGTTTTGCTTCTCTGGGGCTTTGTGCAGAGGTGGTATGAGGATTCCTAACGTTAAAGGGATCCACAAATATCTCTAGGAAAAAATCTCTCCTGTTTTCCCATCAAAAGTGTATATCTGTCTCTCCTCTTACACTTTTGGATAATGAACTAGTCAATGAGATTAAACGTGTAACAAAGTCCCTAACTACCACATTTCAAATAGCTGTAGGAAAGAATGCAAAGGCCTTTTTACCTTGGGAAACATAAAGAAAAATACAATCAATTGCTCAAAATTTGATTTTGATACCATGTTCTATTACACATTTGTATATTTTGGCTAAGATTAGACTCCTTAAAGATGAAACAGTATTTCCAATTTCTGTTTCTGTACAGGTAGATTTTTTTTTTGGAGACAAGGCCTTACTATGTAGTTCCTACTGGCCTTGAACTCAAGATGATCCTCCTCCTGATTCAGCCTCCCAAATCCTAGGATTATAGGTGTGCAGCACATGGTTGGCTTCTGTATAGGTTGATACTGTGAGTTTTCTTCTTTGCTTTATCTTTCTTTTTGAGATAGTGTCTTGGTTACTTTTCTCTCGTTGCTGAGACAAAATACCCAACACCCAAAATGAAGGAAGGAAAGGTTTATTTAGCTTACAGTTTGTGGAGGTTTCAGTACATACTTGGCTGGTTCTGAGGCAGAGTGGCACATGGCAGAGGGCCAACGTTCATGGCAACAGAGCACAGCAAAACAACCAGCAAAAAGGGAGGAATCGCAGCAAGCAGCCTCCTTCCTTTGCTTACATTGTAAACAGACTACCCCCACCCAGGGGGCATGTAGCACTCACATAATCTCCATGCCCTCCTCTTCCACAGGCTCAGGATATATACAAAGTAAGTACCCTGGCTTCCTGCTGAGTCATTCAACCAAACCTCTAGACTCCCCAAGTTGACACAGTGTATCAACCATAACACACAGTATCTCGCTATGTAGTTCAGGCTGATCTTGAAATCATAGCAATCCTCTTGCCTTAGCCCCCCTAGTGTTGGGATTATAGATATACTCCACCACACCTGGCTCTTCTATTTATTTTTGAGAGCAAATGATTCCTGCTTTTAAAGAAAGTATTCATATGGGATTTTTGTTACTGCAAATGTAACACATAACTTCGTTCTGCAAGAGACAGGCTGATAACAACAGGGCTCCAAAACCCAAATAGCTTCTTTAAAAAATAATAATCTAAGTATACAATCTGCATTTCAATAATTTATTTAGGAAATGCGCTTATGAAAATCCAATTGCAAATATGGCTTACAATGTGCTACTAGTGATACATGTGTGTGGTTTAGTCCTGAAAGTTCCTGAGCTTTTGTTCTTGTCTAGTTTCTTATATAGAGCACTCTGAGAGTAGAGTATCAGATGACCAAGCAGGGCAGGATTGATCTCCTTGCATACTGGTGGGGGACGGGAGCTCATCTGCACTGAACTATTAAAGTTGAATAATATGCATTATACATTAAATCTACACATGACAATTGTGTTTTAAGGGATTCAGAGGCAAGATTACCTCCTAAAGATGGCTTTCCATGAGCAGAACAGTGAAGCTCAGTGTGCACAGAGTGTCCACACTGAGGGAAAATGATGATTTGAGAGGCAGGTTCTGATCTGGTAGAAAGGAAGAAAATATTTCTTCTTTCCTCCAGGTTTGAAGAATAGATGGTCTTCAGCAAAGGACTTAGAATAAAGCAAGGGAGGCATGTTTGAGGGAAGACGTAGTTAGGATACGCTCCAGCAAAACGATAAGAGGGCCATATCCTGGCAGAGGTATTCAACTGGGGACTGCTGTGGAGAAACTTGGCCTGTGGATTATTGGAACAGCCAATATGAATGACCACTTTAAAGATTCTTTTGTTATCCTGAAGACTTTTCTAAGGTATAGTTAGGTCTTAGCTGTACCTCTAGGACAATGGTAGCCACCTTGTGGTATGCATGCTGCAGTAGGCACATAGAGTCCCTTCTGTCTGCACACGAGCCAACTTGCACCAGCATTGCCACAGCAGCTGAGCATTCAGATTTAATTGCACATTGGCACTTTGCAGTAAACAAGTGGGTTTTCGGTTGCAGCTTGGGCACATAGTCTCTAAAAGGTTCACCATCGCTGCTCTAGGGATTTGAGAAGAATCTGCGTCCCAAGCTGAGATGAGCTGGTAGAGGGAAAACAGCAGCTGTCTGGAGAGACTGCAAGAATCAGGAGGAGAGCTGAATCTTTAGGGGAAAAACACAGCTGGTGAGGGTGGCCAGAAATTGGCACATTTAGGGAGTACACAGGCCTTCCTAAGCTGGAAACAGAGGAATTAGACCAGAAGAAATGTGGTAAAAGCTTGACCTCCAATAACTCTATGTGATCAGGTTCAAATACTATAATATGAACATTTAAAAGGATGAACTCATAAACAAATAAAACGAAGCATTCAATGAAATGTTAAAAACAAAGGAATTTTTAGAACTAAATATTCTATTCCCTTTTCAGACTTCTTAATAAGCAAGAAAATCTGCTTATTAAGAGAACTGGAGGGAAATACAATATTCACAGTGCAGCAGCCTCTTTACAAGCCAATGCTAAATTTGCATCTCATACATCAGGCGCAATGGCCACAGAATGTGGAGAAACATGATCTTTTCAAGCCACTGTAAACCAGGAAATGACAGCAAGTACATGGATGATGGTGGAAATTACCTAGGAGTGTCATATTAAAGGTTAAATACCCCCCCCAAAAGCAGTGTAGGCTTAGTCTAAGAAAGGTGCCTATTTTAATTGTGTGCTCTTGCCCAGAATAAATCAACTGCTCATTCATTTGCAGCAACAGAGAAAGAGGTGTGTAGGTATTCCAAAAGCAAACATAGCGTCTATATATAGCAACTGAGCAGAATTACAGGTGCAGCAGTAGAAGTGAGTGCAAATGACAGAGAGGGATAAACTTCTCTTACAGAGAAAGCTTTAAGAGTCTAAACCTAAGACTTAATGTTGAACTACTCTTCAGTATGTACAATAATGTATACAACACTTTCATAGATAAATGATTTCTGAAAATGTAATCATGCTGTGTTGCCCACCAAACACATTTTCTCCTTTGACAGCTTCACAGAATGTTCATAAAATATAAAATATTAGAGTCCACTCAGTGTGTAGGTATTGAGATTATGGATGCCCTTTGCCTCAAAAAATATCACCGCAACTACTGTGCCTATGGCCGTGATGCCTTCCTTTATGACGCTGATTCTGCGGCTCCTCTCAAGGGTGAGTGTGTCTGCAGTGCTGCCCTCAATCATTAGGATGGTTTGAAAGACACTTTCCTTGTCAGAACAGGGTCCAATGTCTGAGGGCCAGAGCCATGGGAATTGATCTCTTGAGTGTGTCACAGAAGTATGAGGTTTTGCAAGGCGGAGTGTAGTGTTACCTGCACAGGTGCACTGCCAGGATGACATGCTGACGGCCAGGGAGGTGAGGAAGCCCGGTGCTCTTTCACAGCTGAAGACAGAACCATTGCAAGGAAAAGGAGGAAGACTGGCATGCCTCACATTCCTCAGTGTTGAAAACAATACAAAGTGGGGGAATGAGAGAAAAATCAAATTTCTACGAAGAGATGTCAGCAGTAAATTTAATGCAGGTGCAATATTCTCCAAACAAAGGACGTTTTGTCTCTACTGCCTGTGGCTCCATGAAAACCTGCCCCTGCCTCCTCCCTACTCTGTGTTTTCCTTTTTTATCAGTGTAAGGTAGATTAAAATGTTGATACCCTCCCTTGGCAAAAGTATTTTTAATGTTCTTAGTATAACGTTGGAGAAGTTTTAACTTCCCCTAGAGTTTAACTTTACTGTGTGTAACAAAGCTTTTTCTACCCTGAGCTTCAACTCATTTGTTAAACTTTATATTTTCCTGATTGCTTCTGCGTATTAGTTTGACAGGGTTTCTACCTTTTGTTCTTTCTTATTCCTGTAATACAGTAAACACAATAAAAATAGAATGCCAAACATTGACTTCAGCTAGAGTAGTAGATTTAGAAATAAAAAAACAAAGCTAAAATTCCTATCATGGGTTAAGATCAGGTAAGGAACGTTTTATAAGTCATAAAATTGGAAATTATTTGTCCTCCTTTATTTAGGCTGCCATACACAGCGATTGCAGAGCAATCAAAGGATGTGAGTTTCCTATTGGTTTGACTCAATGATTTATAGACTTCACTCTAATAATAATGGGTTATCAGAGAACAATTTCCAATGCTACTAATGGAGTTTCAGTTCAAGCCTCATTCAACTTTGCGAGACACCTTAGCAAGCCATTACCAGGCATCTCAAACTTTCTTGGGTAGTGATACATTTAATTGAGAACAGACAAGTGATAAGCTATGAATGTCATGAAGGTATTACTCTGTGGGAACTAGAAGAGTAAGCAAATGTGTTCCTAAAGAGGCACAGCTAGCAGTAACTTAGTTGTACTTGGAGTGACTACACAATGTCTGCAGGGTTTGTGGAATTTGCAAAAGTACGTTTGAATGCCAATTGACTGTCCTTGCTCATTCTGATATCCCTTCTCAAGTTTGTAATATTTACCCTCCCCACATGTGGAAGTAACATTTTGGAGCCAGATTAATGGGAAATGAAATTGGGCTGATTTTATTCTCACGTATATACAGTGGACCCTTAACTCACAAACTCAAGTCATTCATGAGGGCTGGTTGTAACTTAAGTTAGTTGTAAGTCAAGACTATTTTTCCCATAAGAAATAATGGAAATACCCACAATGCATTCTGAGTTTCTCAAAGCACCCCTTAACTGAACTTTTTATAATAAAGAAGGATTGTATAATGTCATACTGTACCAGAAACACCAACAATTTTCCTAGTATATTCACTAAAAAGTTATAAAATGTGCCTAGTTTACCAGAAAGACCAATTTCATACTGTGCTCGCCATTCAAGCTGACATCTTTGGCTTGCAGGAAGGGAGCATGAAACGGAGGGTGGTCATTGTTTGGAAGGAGAGTCCCCTTCCATAAGAACATCAGTAACTCTCTAGTAACTTTTCTTTCCCTGGGAGAGTCTGTAGCCCACTAGAACCTGCTTCTGGCTCACTAGCTCTCAACTTTTTCAGAACTAAACCTTGTCAAATGTTGTCTGTTTCTGTATTTCCTGTAACATTTTTCTGAGTTATGACATGATACTTTTATTAAGTGACTGAATGCAATGATTGACCTTTTTTCTGTCTGGGTGGGTCTTCTCTACAAATGTCTGCACCTCTATTCACTTTTTCAGAATTTCATTTATTTCAGAAGAAAACTTTGCTGCGCTGATTCTTGACACCCTTCCCCTTCTGAAAGCTCCTCAGCTGGCATTCTCTGCTACTCAGCCAGAAGTTGCTGAGCTACTTCCGCTAAGTGTTCCTCCACCCGATCCTCAATATCACCACTGTCTACCTGCAAGGCTATGGACTGTGCCATAGTGACGAGGTTATCAACCATAGGAACAATTGAAGGCTCAAGCTTTTCTACATAACCTTCAAGGTCTCTTGCCTGTATAATTTTAGGCCACACTTTCTTCCAAGCAGATCTCAGTGTCCTTAGAGAGACATTGGCCCAGAATTTCTCAGTTAACCCCACACAGAAAAGGATGTTTTAATGTTCCTTCCAGAATGCTTTAAGGATTCAATCTGTATCTGAGACTATCTGAAGGCACTTCAGGAACAATTCCTTGATGTAAATCTTAAAGTGAGCTATAACCTGCTGCTCTATAGGCTGCATAGAGGAGTTGGGTTAGGTAAGAGAAACTCAACTGAGATCTATGGGAAATTCTTCAGCCAATTCCTCTTCCAAATCTTGTGGGTGAGCAGAACGTTGTCCATGATGTGGAGAACCATTAGTGGTAAACCTTTGTCCCCTAGATGTTTCTTAATGGAAGGATAGAAAATCTCCCTGACTCACTCAGGAAAAGCACGGTGCCCTTGTTTCCCAGGCTTTTGCATTAGATCTCCACATGACCTGGGCCTATTCTTCATGAATTATGTTTTCTGAACACTGTGGGGGTCTCAGAGTGATGGACCAAGACAGAATTTATCTTGAGGTTACCATTGACACTGGCACATAGCAATGAAGTTAGCCTATTCTCATAGGCTTGTGGCAGAGCATTTTCTTCTCTTCCTGGATAATACATGTTCTCTGGGGCACTTTCTCCCAGAAAAGGTCAGTTTGATCACAGTTGAAAACTTGATGAAACCACAAGCCATGTCTCTGCGTCATCCTTTTGAAGTGGCATATATAACTTTCTTCAGCCCTTTTGTCAGCACTTACTGCTTCACCATGCTTAGTTATGCTGTGAACCCCAGTTCTTGCTTTAAAATTGTGAAATTGTCCCTTATTGGCATGAAATGTTTCCACTACCCTTCACTGATGAATTATCCTTTATAAGATATGCATTTATAGCCCAGCTTTTTCACAAATTATAGACTCATATTATAACCTGCTGTCTTTTGTGTATCCACACTAATAGTAACTGTTTTACTATATGTAACACCGTTGATCATGATTTAGTAATTTGAATAACACCTTTAGCAACACTAGTTTCCCTATACTAATCTTTTCTCTATAAGGTTGTTGAGATGGTCTATTTCAACATGCTCTACAGATTAGCAAGACTGTTCACACAGACAACACTTACATTTCTCCACAATTTTCTTCTTTTCATTGTGAATGCTTTCTTTACCTTCACTTTCTCCCTTAGGTTTTTTTCTAGCTTTTGGGGGGTCATTTTGATAATAGTAATCATAGTGATTATATAAAGCAGTGACTGAAATCACATCCACAAACACCTGCATCTGGGCTCAGACTGATGCTTGTGTTTGGTTATATAAGCTTTCCTGTCGTTGTGAGTCTATATTTACAACCATACAAGTGGCCAGCATTTCAGTCATAACTCAAGACTTTTGTCATAAGTTAAACTGAAAATTCTGGTCATAACCTGAGTTGTTCACATGTGAACCCAAGTGTAACTCAAGGGTCCACTGTATTTGGAAAATATATGCACTAAACTTATCTGTAGGTACAAGTGTTTGGGAAAATATTTTATGGTCATCTATCTCTTTCTGTTATTTTTAAATTTTACATAATTTTGAACATGTATTCCTTGAATAATCTAGTAAATAATTAGGACAGATAAAAAAAGATAATAGAGATGTATGTGTTAATGTAAAGAAGTTTTTGCTACAAACTATATCATGGAACATGTTAACTGTGTATTGCTGCAAGAACACATAGTTTAAAAAAGGTAGTGATGGAGACCACTACAAAGCAACCTTGAGCAGGACTTGAATTAATCAATGGGTTTTTCATGTTTATTTGTGAATATCTCCAAGGCGTGGGCTCCTTGTCTAGGGATGGGTGGTGGACTCATACCAAATGAACCTCTGTGAGTCACTGATCCCTGCTAAAACCTGTAATGGTGGATGAAGCCAAAAAGCCTCAAAGGATAAGATAAGATCATAGCCAAGGACACTCGGATCCAACCTCAACTACATAAAGACTGTAGTCTCAGCCATGTGATTTCTGGGTGGATTAATTGAATATCTTACTTGGATAAATCCTTAAGTGATTCTTCCCTTCCTGAGTAACTCCCCTCTTTTCTTCTAATAACCAAATAATTATGGGCTACCCAGAGAAAGTCTTTGTCTTAGCCCTGAGAGAAGCTCAAATTCTGTGAGAGGGCTTTGATCCTGCTGGAGCTCTGGAATCATTGTATTTGCCTCTTTTTATTTAGTCTTCGCAGTATACTTGTTTGGGAGATTGCGGACCTGATCATCTGGCAATGACTAAGGGGCATTATTAACCCAATAAGAGAGTATCCTGGGAATACATTTTAAAATTCCTTCCCCTCTCATGAAACTAAATGCTTCTTTAATACTTGTTAGATATTGCTAGATTCTCCTTCTGTCTGAATTAAAATCAGACAATCTGGTGAAATCTTCAAAAGTCATGTTAAACTCATAAAATTTGAAAATATTAGCTAAAAAAGGAAATATAATGAGAAAAAAATATTTAAGCAATAAGAGAACATATTCTCCCTCTGTCTAATCCTAATCACATATTTTGCACTCAGGAAAAGAGCAGAATCTGATGGATGTGTGTATATGTGTGCACATGCACATATTTAAATTGGAATCAAATAACTAAAATAGCATAGTACCTTCTATTTTCTTTATTCACTTATTTATTCATGGTTTATTCATCCAAGAAACATTTATTAAAAGCACAAAATACAATAGTCATTGCTTAAGGGACCAATGAAATAAAGTTTAAGAAAACAGGGACCCTGCCCTGGAAGCATAGATATTCTAATAGAGCATGTGCAGAAAATTATGAGGGTGCAACAAAGCAAACCTCCACATTAGCTTAAAGGCAGCTTGAACAGTTTCAATGGAAGAGAAAGATTTTTAGTTGAGTCTGGCAGGAAGAGTAAATGTCAGAAAAAATCATTTTAGGGAGATACTAGCATTACAGGCAGATGTTCAAGGACTTTTCAGGAACACTGGATACTCTGGGAGTTTAGTTTTTAAAGAGCAATGGGACAAGGAGTTTGAAAACTTATCACATAACAAATTATGAGAGATTTGAATTTTTACTAAAATTTGGGATATATTCATGGCAATATGACATTGTTGAGTAATAGAGCTGTGAGGGACACGCTCAGAATTGTTCTCATCTGTTGTGGGATGTGAACACAACAGATTGTAGGGCAGCACTGTGTACTCAGTGATTAAAGCACTCAACTAGGTGCTAGGATGAACTATGTAAAGGCCCCACTCCCATGGGCCTTAAATACAGTCCACAGGGAGAGGTAGGCATTGCCCAAATAATCCTCTTGGTGAATGCATCATTTCAGGTCGAAGTAAGGACTCTGAAAGCAAGGAACACATTGTATGATAGTCTGTGACAAGTGAATTCATTTAGCAGAAGGTAGCATGTGCAGTTCTTGGGGATGAACCAAATTCATGTATACCCACAAAGATGTACAATGAAGAGGGATATTCATATTAAAAATGCACCACAAAATTTAAGCCATCCTATTTGCAAAAGTATAGGGTAGAATACTATATTTTGAAATGCCTTTTCAATTCTACAGTTTAAATAAATAATTGTTTCTCAAACATCAATTTCATGGCAGTTAATTAAATTTCATGGCAATTACTTAAAATTTCATTGTACTAATTATGATGTTTACTTATTCCAGAAATGCTAGAAATATTAATATGTATAATTTGTAAGGTGAGATAAACATTTACTAAACACATGTGCTACGCCATCACATTTACATCTGTTGTATCAGGTAATCCTTATGACTTCATGTGTTTATACTAGAGGATTTATAAAAGGGAGGAAAGAAAGTTCACAAGCTTAAAGTTAGACTTTCAGGCACAGTATACTCTTGTTTTAAAAAAATATAACTATAATTTCCTTAATTTAGCAAAGTAAAAGCCCTGTCTGTGATCAGGATGCCTTGGAGTAGGATAAATGACAAGCTGATTTTCTTTGCCTAAAATAATACCAGGAACAATTTGGACAAGAGTTTAAAATTAGGGCATGAATGTGACAGGAAAAGAAAAAAAATTAGGTGATACATCTGTAAACTGGGGTTTTCAAGAATTGATAGGAAAGCTCTGAAAAGGAAATATTTGAGGGTTTTTAGGAAAGGGAAATATTGAACATTAAAATGCAATGTTTTTTGGGGAAGTCAACCAATATCATGGAGTATTCAGATGTAGTTTGAAGATTTAGAATTCAAAGGATCTACAACGTCTACAAGAAACATAAGGCAATCAGGAATTGAGAAGTGTATTCGACAAATTGAAAGATAGTCTACATTTTCTATCATTGATTCGAAGAAAGTCAAGCCAGTCCTATTTGAATCTTAAAAGACAGATAACACAACAGGCTTCTAATGAAATCAAAGCTATAAAGATTAACGGCATTCTCTAGGTTATACAGTAATAAAGACAGAGGTAGAAACAGCCATTTCATAACCAACCATAGAACATAGATTGAAGGCAAACATACTAATTTTGATGGAACAAGATAAAAAGAAGGAAAACTGAGTAATTGCTGATCTCACAGAGCCACAGAGTTGCTTATCTCCACACCTTCTGTGATGAAAATAAACTCCAATTTGGTGAAGCTATTTTAGTGTGATTCAATTACATGGTGCTGAAAACCCTTCATTTTCAGTAATAAAACATTTTGTTAATTTGTCTCCACATCAGGTACAGACCATATGATGTGTTAGGAAAAACTGATGGAGACAATTAAGGACAATGAAATTTGTCTTTATTCTTTCCTTCTTGTACCAAATCATGCAAGAGACAAATGATCTGAGACTACAATTAGACATCTGCAGACCAAGAACTGTTGAGAAGTAACTTGGCTGAGAGAGACACTTCCTGCATATGATCTGATAGTCAAGTTAAGTGAAACTCTCATAGTTTGAGCCTTGGCAGGCTAAACAAGTTTAGTGTTTCTCAGTCCTAAGCAGAGGATAACTTTGAAGAGATAGTTTTGGGCTACTTGGGTTTTTCCCCCTAAAATTGCTCTATAAAAGTTCCTTGCAAGGTACCGAGAGAAATGATGTGGAGAATGTGTCACATGAACTTATTTCTCAGCACAAACTTGACTGTGTTTTTGTTGTTGTTTTTGTACCAGACATCAAATTCAGGATCTTGCACTTATCAGGAAGGCGCTTGTGGCACTGAGCTGTATACCTGGCACAAATTTGTTTCAAATTACCTCAAGACACTGAAAAGAATAGGTTAGGAAAATGGTCAGTACATAGAAATTAGTACTGTACATAGAAGACTTTCATATATAAAGCTAGGTCCATACATAATCCTTATATTATTTTTCAGAGAATTGGCTGAAGCAAATGCCCTAGAATCCTACTTAATTTTGAGGTGGCTTTATCGTTTAAACAAACAAGAGATCCTAAGGCAGGGCAATATCTTCCTGTGACAATCAACCAGCAAATCAATCCTTGGAATTTACATAACACCAAGAGCACAGGCAGCCGGGATGGGGGTGGGGTGGGGGCATGTGCTCCTACCAGATGCTTAATTACCAGATGCTGTGAATGATTAGTAGGCCAGAGAGATATCCAAGGTACCCAAACTAAGTACCAGGTTAGTCAATGAAGAGTTGCAACTATTTATATAAGCAAGATCTGAAAGATATCGTAACCACTGACTTCACCCGTTTGGTTATCACTACTAGTACTGTTCTGAATCCCCCAGTGTATACTAGGCATTTTGCAAGTATAGGTAACTAGATCACTGGGTAATGAGACCTCACATGTGATAAATGTTATAATATTCCCGACCTCCTGATTTGACCTGGAAAAGGAATGAATGTAAATTTAGGATATAATCTCCTCTCAGAAGATGCATACTATTCCTATGTTTGACCATGCTTCCACCCGGAACCAGTATTGAGATCCTAGATGAGATAATCCTTTGATACTCAGAAGTATTCCCCATGTTGCAGGACTATTACCTTCACTAGCCCTAATACACTAAAAGTGAGTAGCACCCCTTCCATCATCATGGCATAAAAAGTATTTCCATGCACTTTACCATATTTGGGGGTCAAACACTAAAATAAATGTATGTATGGATTTGGGTAGCTTGACGTATAGTGTGTGGCAGGTACAACTAATTATATGTTGAATTTTTTTCATCTTTATTACTACAAGAACCCATTTTTATTCAGGTAAATCATAGTGTCAAGAAAACCTATTCTCATTCCCAGAATCCCTGTATTTACCTGAAGCCCAAAAGAGGTATGTAGGAATCATTACATAAGGCTTCTTATAAAACTTTTAATAATAATACAGATTCTTCTGGCATAAGGCTTTTGTCACTTCTCTTTCCTCTGTCTCACCTGGGAAATGGACTGCATTTTAGTTCCTTTCCAGTCCCTGGAACTCAGCACCCAACAGCCCCAACTTAAAGAAGCAGTGTTATTGTAGCCCATAGCTTTAGTGGTGGCTGGCAGGCTCAAGGCAGAAGCAGGACAGCAGAGCATCATGGTTTAGGAGAAGATACTCAGCCCATGGCAGCAAAGAAGCAGAGCGGAGAAGTTGGTGGCAAGAAGACACTCTTCAAGGTCACGCCCCTGGTGACTCACTCCCAACCCGGCCCACTTTCTAACAGCACATTCAAGTAGCTCAGTCTTCAATGGGTGAATCCACTGATGAGCACAGCAACCCTCAGCAGAATCGTAAGAGAGATCTGGAGACATCCAAGAGAAATTGGGAGGATCAGGTGAAGAAGGAAGCCCTGGCTGGGTTTTTCTTCTAGTGAATTATTTTGTCAATGTCCTATGTATGTGCGTAATGTAAAGGCTTTCCCCCCTATATTATCTACAGAACTTACAGAAATGTTGAAAGATAAGAATAACAGAGGAAAGATGGGGATCATTACTGGTGTGAATTTTTATCACAATCCAAGGTAAAAACACATCCTATGATTTGATTAGAGGACATTTCTCAGTGTAACAGAACTGCTTTGCATTTGCAGATGAGTTGGCTGAGCTGCCAAATAATTTACTGTAGGCAGAGATTCTACTGAAACATGACATCAAGTTTCCCCATTAAGAGACTTAACAAATGTGCATCTTCAAGAAGCAATACAGCAGGGTATTTAAGGTGAAGTCAGCAGTGTCATGCACTGTGCTTCTTACTCTGAAAATGTCCCTGTAAGAGTTAAATAAAGAAGGAGCCACACACTGAAAACCCGATCGCAACAGCTGCACTCTGAGCCCTTTCTGCAGAAAAGAAGGAAAACAAGTTTTAATTAAATTGTAGTAACTGGTTTAGCTGATCTGGACATAGAATAAGGGTTCTGCTCTAGTCTTGTGTTTTGGCTCCAGTCCAGTTGTCCTTGACATGAGAATAAAGGAATGAAGCAATAAAATGCCTAGAAATGCCCGGGGTAGACTTTTAAATTGTCCAAGGTTAAAGAGTGATGCTATCTCCGAGATGAACTTAAAATTCTGTTGCCAATTTAGAGAAGTCAGAAGTGCAAGCAAGAAAAGAAGAGTGTAATTAAAAAGCCTGCTTCCTTAAAGCCCTGCAAAGCTGCAAAGAAAAGGCAGGCATTCTTCCCATAATAGTAAGCACTTGTTACAGAGAAAAGGAGAAGGCTGTGAGAGCATCAGGGAATAGTGACCTTATTTCAGGCCACTTGGCATAAGTTTTCATACACAAGGTTACTGGAATTTGTGAGTGGAACTTAACATTTTGATCTTACTGTGTGCAAGATACATTTTATGACACTTAAAGCCATTTGAATCCCTTTTCCGTGCCTGTTCTGTAATATTTATTATCAGTCTTATTTAACATAGGAAGTACTTTAAAACGCTAATATAACCTACACGGATTTGTCCTGTTAGCTGCCAGATTGAGTATGATCATAAGCAGCAGAAACGTGTACTGACTGGCGCCGAACATTCTGTGGTACATGGAAGATGCCATACAAAGAACTGCTTAAACTGCTTAAAGATGAACTCTAGAAGACATGTAGTTACAATTTGGTGTGAAACAATACATTTGGAAAAGGATCTTGCTATGGACTGAATGTCTGTGTCCTTCAAAAGCCCTGAAGCTCTTTGAAGCCCTGAAGCTTAGCAGATCATATTTGGAGATGGGGCCTGTAAGAGGCAATGAAGGTTACAGGAGATCATTAAGCTGAGATCTTCATGATAGCATTAGTGCCTTGCAGAACAAATACCCAGAAGCACCCTCACCCCTTCCTCTGCTCTCGTCTTCTCTCTCCTGGCCCCTGCCCCTGCCCTTCTCCTTACCTCTATCTTTTCCTCTCCATCTCCTTATCTCTGTCACCTCTCTCACTCCTCTCTCTCTGTCTGACTGTCCCGTGTGACGTCCGTGTGACGAAACAATAAGAAGGCAGACCTTTGCAAGCTCTCCCAAGAACGCAACTCCAAACACAAGTCTCCCAAACTGTGAGAAAAACAATTTTTCTTTTTTAAGCTTCTCAGTCTCTATTTTGTTATGGAAGCTTGTGCTGACTAATACAGAACCTGTGGGGGGAAATAACAGCTGTGATTTATAAGCAAATGTATGTAACAATGAGATTGTATCTTGACTGTCAGTTTTAATCCATGACTCGACTCTGAGAGTGCCTGATTATTAATCTCTATCTGTCTTTCACATACACTTGGATGGTGATGCACTTTCTCCATAGTGACAACTGCTGAAAGGAAACATTCAAAATGGTGGTGACTCAGGCAGACACAGTAACAGTGCATTTCCCAACTGTCTTATCAATTAGAACAAACTGTGTCTTTAGAACTCAACGCTTGACTTTATAAAAAGCTATTTTAGCTGTTTCTCTGCTATTGGAAAGTCCATCTGGTGATGCTTCAAGAACTCTGACCAAGTTGACTGTATGAATGTGACTGGATTCTCCACTAAGAAGTGGCCATAGTTCCACAGCAGGAAAGTTCAATGCTTGGATAGATGGTGAAACTTGCATGGTACAGAGCCTGCAGGAAGAGGAAGGAGAATTAACTTGCAAGAGGACAGGAGCCCTCTCCCTTTCTTTGTTTGGATCTACTCAGCAACTTCACTGATCCTCCTACCTGGCCCAGTTGCACACACATAAACCTACAAAGTTTAAAAACCCGAAATGCTTGGTTTTGAAAAATTATAATACATAAATCCATGTTTGCTTACCTAAATGTAATTTCTTACCCCTTCATTCAGCTTTGCTTCTCTCCTCCAGAGTGAAGAGTGAACAATTCTTTGTCTCTCACCATAGTCCACAGTTCCTGAAGCCTAGCCTCAGGCAAAGCCCAGGGGGGAATCTGCAAAGGAGGAGGTTGGAAAATCATCACTCCGCTGTATGGTCTCCGCAGATAGTAGCACATCATTCAGCTTTGCTTTTCTCCTTCAGAGTGAAGAGTGAACAATTCTTTGTCTCTCACCATAGTCCACAATTTCTGAAGCCTAGCCTCAGGCAAAGCCCGGGGGGAATCTGCAAAGGAGGAGGTTGGAAAATCATCACTCCACTGTATGGTCTCCGCAGATAGTAGCACATACTCAACATAAGAGCTTGTGACAAACTTGATTGTATCAATTTGATTGGCTTGGAAGCCACCCTCAGGACTGGTAGAGCACATTTCCACCTATGTCTGCTTGGGTCATAGTGGCATGACCTTTGGTACTATATATGGTCTACCCCCAACTCTCTGGCACTGTTTACCTGTTTTGCTTCCCACTGGCTACAAATTATGCAACTTTGCTATACCATGCCGTTCTGCCATGATATTTCTGCTTTGAAGCCAGCTGACCATGGACTGAATCTCACGAAACCACGAACCAAATTAAACATCTTCTCCTTTAAATTATGGATGTTTAGGGATTGGATGGCAGCAGTGAGAAAGCATATACAGAGTACTTTCATAATATTATGTCTTATGGGACCCATAAGAAGATGCACAGTGTTAAAGGATCTTATTTTCCTCCTGGGGAGCAAACCTTGAAAGGAGTCCAGACTGCTTCAAAGGTGTTTATGATAGGTTTCTAATTCCAGGAGAAGTACTCTATCTTTATAATTATTCCATCTTTTAATGTAGCAGAGACAGTTTGTCGGAAGTGAGGATTCTCAGCAGTTTACTTGCACCCATTGGTTCATGTTCCTCTACAAGTCTCATGTGAAGGCCTGAGGAAGGACCTACTTGTAAGCTCAGCCAGTAGTGTGGGGTAGCACTCATTTTCTCAAAGGTTGCTGGACTGTAGCCTTCAGTTCCATGTTCACTATTCATGAGATTCCTTTCCAGGTGGTTTCTCCAGGATGGCGGCTTGTTTATCAAAGTATGGAGCCAAGAAGGCAATACAGAAAAGAGGATTTCTGCATAGCATATGGTAGTGATGAACTCTTTTGTGTGTTTATTTAACTTAATCATAAAGGCCAAAATTGGGGAGTACATCATTTAAATGGTTGCATTAAGGCCCATCAGATGACATATAGTTCTTTATTTAAATGTTTCTTCATTGCTGATATTTTTGTATCACTGTCCTATATAAGTAGACACACTGCAGCTTGAATACCCTTATATTGCCTGACAAGGAGTATGTAAAAATTAGGATTATGTTAAACATACAGGATAAACATCCTATGCAGTTTCCAGCATCCCTAGAACTAACAAAGCTTGACCTTAAATAGGTTATCAATTAAAGGAACGTTCCGTAAGAGATAACATACCAGGAGAAAGTCATTGAGAACAGGACGGAGGAAATGGAATTTGGAGAAAGGAGAGATGTGGGTATCAGTTGGTGTCTGGAAGTGAGTGTAGATGGAATGAAATAACCATTGTCCTAAGGAAGAGGTATGTGAGTAAGATGCCAGTACGTAAAAGAATGAAAAAGAGAAATGAAGGTAAAGGAATGAAATGAAAATTATGAGTAGATTATCCAGGAAAACATACAGTGGGTTAACCAGCAAAACAAATATCCAGTAGTTTATCCAGGAATAGCTACACAGTGTTAATATTCAGCTACCATTGGCACACTTGGGCACTTGGTCATGAGGACAGATCAGAAGCTCAGCTTCTATGTCAGAACAAGAGTATGGTTATTTTGATGCTGATTAATCTTAGCCACTAACAAAGAACTCCTCCTTTTCTCTGACTAACAAAAGAATCATCCCCAATGTCTGCAATTTGGCTGAGTCTATTGATAGAATTTAAATGGAGAGTTGAGAAATGATAGGTTACGGAGTTATGCTGATACTTTTAGTGAGGAGCATTTTATATGATGGGAACATAGAAGAGAAAAAGAGTTCTCAAAGGAATGTGCAGTACCTGGAAAATGAGAAGGAGAGAGCTGAGAATTATCTGATTTTTAAGAAACCTACCAAGTCCTTGTACAAATATCTAAACATTTTCATCATCTTACTTTGAGCAATGAGAGAAGAAAAAAATGTACGTCTGTGCACGTATGTGTGGATTCTCCACGAACTATTGTTATGAAATCTGTGCTTTAGCAAAAGAAAGGGATATATCCCACTGAGTGTGCTTGAGGTTCAGATGCTAAGTATGTTTTGACTTAAAATATAACATGATTCGAAAATAACTTTACATATAGGTCAGCATGGTCTAGATAGAAGAATAATTTCTTTTTAATCATATTATTCTTGAATGAGCTAAAACAGTTAAAATGATAATAATTAGGATCTCATTTCTCTCTGAATGGATTTTTGGTGACCAAGACAAGGCTCTAAGAAAGAGGATTCTTCTTGTCTCAGATGACAAGGTTGGGAGTTAGACAGGCACCAGTAATGATGCAGTCCCTGCTTAGGGAAGCAGCGCGCTGTGCTAAACAATCTGATCTGAGTCACAGATGGAGGCTGAGAATTTGGGCTTCCGGTCACAATGTTTGGATAGTGCCACACAGAAACTCAAGGCTACTCTTTCATCTTTCCCGGGAGGAAATAGGAAAAACACACAACTGAGCTCAAATCCAAGGGTACCAGTAATATGGTATCCACCCTAAATGGAAGATGTCAACTCGTGAGAGTGTCCTCACTTAAGCCTTAGATGACAAATAAAGGCCAGATATTTGGTTCCACTTCATTTTTGTTCCCCAAATTCAGGTAAAGGGCCCTGTCCTAAAGATTTCTGCTTGGCAGAAGTTTATTTGTAGGGGCCTGTATAAGAAAGATTGCTTAATATGCTGGAAGTCTTGTGTGTGTAGACTAGGAAGAATTAAACAGAGCCATGTGAAACATTGTCGTAGCCCAGAGGTCAAGTATAAAACAATCCATATGGGAAACTTGCAATCTATGATAAAGACAAAAGCGACTGTTATACAAATAAATCTGCTTGTGTAAGCCAGCTGGATACTGAGGACAAAATTTAAAGCATCAGCTTGATATCACCCAGAAACGGTTACAGGGTCATCTACTGAAAGTTATAATAATAGGGAATTTATTATATAATACAACACTCGGTAGTAAAACAATATATAGAATAGGGTCAAAAAGGTATGCAGAGACAAACTCGTGCTCTTTTAATGTTTTTACTCCTAAATAGAATACAAACTAAAAAAGCATTACACTCAGAAACGTTCAAAGAGCAACTAAGTAAGATAAGCTGCAGAATTCTTCCTGAGCTCCTACCAAGTGTTGTAGAATCACGCACATACATGGCATCGGGGTGCACATCTCTGACATTAGCAGGCTTGCATATGCCTTCACCTAGAATCAGTTTTTTTCTCTCTTACTTCTAGTATGTGGCTCTGTCAGTAGCAGGATCCTCAATAAAATGTTAAGTGAATGCTTCAGTAAATACATAATAATGCCATGTACTTCCTAAAACCATTTATATTCTCCATTGTTTGTCAAAGATACAGCCAAATTTTATCCTCATTAAAAAAGAATCTCTTCTCTCAACAGAGAGTTCTTAAAATCTAAACGGGAAAAAAGCATCACTTTCACAGCTTGGAAGAATCCTTAACATTGTACTTTTCCTTCCACCTAACCTTGACTAATTCTCACATGGATTTCAGAAATATGAATAATGTCTTCGTGCAATTCATGCGAGGCACAGAAAATAGGTATCATTATTTCTGTTTTAAAGACAGATTTTGAGGTTAGGGTGACTCATGAACAGCTGAGCAGCCAGTCAGTAGGAGAACCCGAAATAGAACGGAAACGCCTCCGTTTGCAACCCACGCGCAAACCTCGAGTGCATCTGAGGCGGCGGAGAGCGGAGCCGAGCACTGCAGGCAGCGAGCCCAGCGCCTCTGCCGGCGACAGGGCCGCGTGAGGTGCTGCGCTGAGCTGTCCAAAGGGTAGGGAGGCAGAACGAGGGAGAGCCCGCAGCAAAGGCTGCGCTCATTTCATTCCGAGGAGGGGCTCTCACTTACCTTTAACTGAGTCATTTTCAGAAAACATCAAGTCGCCAGAAGGAAAGGCTTTGTTGCACCCCCTGCGAATATAAGCTTGAAATGTAAGATATTCGGTGTCTTAGGTGTGCTCTCTCCAGCCTGCTGGATGCTGGAGGAGAGAGATTTTACTCAATTTCTTTCTCTAGTTGCTTCACACACGAAGGAAGCTTGCTGCTTCCAAGCGGGCTCTGGACCCAAGACACTTTTTGAACATAATTAAAAACAGAATAGCGCAGGTAGCAGTCTTTGACGATGCACAGGAATTATTCTGGGAATTCTAAAGGAGCTTAAGAATATTCTTAGCATACTTAAGGAGCTTCAAGGTAATTGCTGTGCCCACAAACAAAACGGCCTTGAGTGGAGGAATTAAGAATGACCTCTGTGACGTCTGATAAAGTTAAGATGCTCCTCTCTCTTCACCATGCAATTCAAATAATAGTGCTGTCCAATGCAAATATCAGTTTCCAGTAACCAAAACCACTCCTCTTCCTACACCTCTGTGACTGGAGGCGGGCAAGTCCATCCCGCTCACTGAGGCTGCTTTCACAGTTCCAGGGGGCTGGGCTTTAAGAAACACTTAAAAACTGTTCTCCTTTCCACCAAGTCCTTAGCCTTGGTGCTATAGCTTACAGCAACCCACACTTCACAAATAGAAGGGATGAATAGTCATTCAAGCTTCTGCTGTTTGGCCGCATTTTCTCTTCGTGATGCTGCCCAGCCTACCGTCACATTGTTCATTCTTCACTTCCCACATCCTGACACCCCTCATCCTATGTGTTCGCCTTCTCCTGCTGCCTTATCAGTGCCTGACCCTCTTTTTCATATCATGAAGTCCACTACTCCCTGAATTTACACCCCTAGAGCTGTTTTATGGTCCCCAACATTCATCCATCCTACCTCCTCTTAAAAAACAAACTTGAATACAAAGCAGTCAAGCTGTTGGATATAGCCATTGGAAAGGAGCCTGTGAATAGAGAAACACTTCATTGACAGAATGTAAACCAGACGCGTTAAACTCACATTTGGTCATAAAGAACAGCCTGAGTCCCACAGAAGGACTTCAGCCAAAACAGAAGGGTCTTGTGGTGAGACGCTGATATGGTCAGGCTGGAAAAACCTCTCCACTCCTTCCTGTGGGCACCTGAATTCCACAGGCTTGCAGATGGTAGGAGGCACAGAATAACATGCTATACAGTTTTCTGTGTGCTGGTTAGAGACCTCACATATGGCAAGCAGCTCAGGACATGACAGTTTCAGCTCCTTGAGCAGATGCAGATAAAACAGTGGGCAAATGTTTTTAAGGTAAAGTTTTCTTGGAGCCTTATAAAAACAAGACACTATTGCAGTGGCAGGCAGCAGGTAGAGATTGGACAGCCTCCAGGGTCTCCAGTGTACCATCTATTTGGTGTGCATAGGAGGGACCCTTCTAATACATTTCCTTATCTTTTAGATTAACACTATAGAAAAATGGTATTGAATTCATCGGTCCATTTTAACGTCCCTGTATGCACAGAGATTTTGAAAATACCTCTTTTGGAAGCTATGAGCGGTGTGAAGCCTGATAAATTTTAATAATGATATTTTAATTATGATTAAGGTGAAGATATGACCTAGCAAAGTTGGCATATGTATCTGAAGGAGCTCCACGATAAGAAATTCCAGATTTGTAAGGCAGCTGTTGTGCTCAACAGTTTTTTCTGCACAGCTTTCCATAATCTAAAAACTTCTGAGGGTCATGCAAGTACTGACTGTGTTCTTTCGCTTCTCATCTGAAGAGAGAATACGATACAGCGGTTGAAGCAACAAACAAACAAACAAAAAAACAGCAATGTTATGTGGAAGCTAAACTTCAGAATGAAGCTTCTCTTGGAAGAGAAACCATCTCTAAAACTTCTACAATCGGGCCCTGCTGAGAGGATCTTGGATGAGATTCATAGGACCCCCCAAAATACTCTGAAATATGTGCCAAATGACATCACATTTTCAAAAAGAAAGGTGACCTTAACCTGCTAAATTTAATATCAAGAATCTTCTTTTCTCATCTTGCTTTTGTTTTCTGGTTTCTTTTCCCAACAATTTCTTTTCCATAAATGTGCTGTTACTTCTCCCATTCCCTTCAGCCTCCACCCAAAAAGACTCATTTTTCATTCATTTAAGAAATATTATCTAACTATCCAATGTCCTATTCTCAATCCAGAGGAAAGGGCAGTAAAAAGAAAAATAAGATCCATTGCTTCCAAAAACTATTAGTCTAGGGGACGGTTAAACAAAAAACAAGATAATTTCAGACAATGATAAGTAGGTAAAATAGGCAAAGGTGATAAAAAATAACTAGAGGTTTTACAAAAGATGGCCAAGGCAGGCTTGTCAGAAACTGTGTTGTTTAGATGGACACTAGAAAAATATGCAATGTCTGTCTAGCTTTGAGGAGGCTCAGAGAAAGTCATGTGAGGCAGAGGAAACATGACCAAAAGCCTGAAGATGGAAAAGAATGGAGGGTATTTGAAGGACAAAGCAACCAGCAGGGCAGATACATGCAAATGTCCCAGTGAGATACACACTGCTTTCTTTCCTGGTACTTATCACTTTTTTTTTTAAAGAATAAATCCCATAATTTAGTAGTAAAAAAACCAGAATGTTTTACTCACACAAAATTGATTTGAGTACTTTTATGGGTATTTCATCTGGGACAACAATCCTGTAAACAGATTAACACAATGGACAAATAGCAGGGGGGGTCTCATTTGGAATAGGTAAACCCATACAGACAGAAAGTAGACTGGTGTTTGCCTGGAGCTAGAGTTCAGGCTGGAAGAAGATGAAGATGATTGCTAATGTGGACTAAGTTTCTAGAGCGAGGGGGAACAGAGGAAGGAAGTAGCAAAGAAGAGAAGGAGGGAGTGAGAGATTGAGAATACTCACTCTTCTGCAAGGAGAAAATAGTATTTTCTGAGGCATAGTCTAAATTTGGCTTAGTAGAGCAGGAAGGACTACTCAAATGTGCTTGTTTTCTCTTCTTTTCATGTGACATTATTTTTGGAGAGGAGTTAGTTTTACGGGGATAAGCATCAAGTCTGGTGAAGCAAATGAAATGAATGAGCAAACCATCCCTCATCTAAACACTGGAAATCAACGTTAGTCCTCCTTGCCCTCTCATTCAAGATGCTTGCCACATAAATGATTCATGGTGAACCATCAGCTCAGTACAGTCACTGCTGTAGAACACCAAGGGTTTGCTTACACATAATTACTCAGAACTGAGTAGGAGGAAATCCCTGTCTCGGATCATGAGAGATAATGGAATTCTAACTGAGGGTGCTTTGGCAAAGTAGAAGTACTTTTCCTTGGACCTTTGAAATCCTTAATGAGTTGAATCATGTCAAGTAACAAAATAAACAAGGATAAGAAGCATCAGCTGGGTTTGGTCCAAAGTCTGGCCTGCTTAAGACTGGGCTTCCCCATCACTGCTTAAACATTATACAGTTTTTTATCAGCCAAGCCTGCGGTTTTATTTCATTTTTTTTTTCTTTTTCTTAAATCAGATTTCAAAAGCCAGGCACTAGCTGATGGTAATTAGTAGGCATCAGTTGAAGTTTATTCTTGCTGCTCTTTCCAGGCATGCATAATTTTTGTGAAGAGAAAGGAAAATCCAATTACCCCCAAATCCAGCCAGTGTGGCTCATCTGCTCTTGTGTTGGATCATTAAAAATGATTCTTAACAATTGAAAGGAACAGCATCTTGTAACCTTGTTTATAATATTAAGGAGGGAAAAAAAACCAAAACCAAGTGCTGTGGCCATTTACAGCCCACTCTACAAAAAAAATTATCACAAGAAATGTTGATTCTGTAACACATGTGATAGAGAGAATTATTCATAGCATGAGGAATTTATTAGTGATTTTATTTCTAGAACTCTTCTTCTATTTTAAGATTCTGTTAAAAGAGCTCAACTTGGAACTTTCCAGGAAAACTTTATGCTATGTAAACTTATAACATCTGATACAATATTGGAGGACTTCAATTCCTCAAATCAAGAAAGATAGGAATCTTGAATCAAAATGGACATGCAAACAAATATATAAAGTAAGGCAAGGAAGGACACCATGAAATGTAAGGCGTAGGGAGAGAAAGGAGGAGAATGGAGTGTAAAAAGAATCAAGATGTATTGAGTACTTCTACCAACACCCCACAAGGAATATAATCATTACATGCTGTAAACGTGTAACAATAAAATTCAAAATTTAAAAACAAACAAAATTAATGCAAGAAATTAAAAACATTCTTCTTCAATTAAGGACAAGATTTATTGTAGGGAATGACATAGCATAAAAGGTCATAGCTGATCCAAACCTTAAAGGATAAATAATAGTCTACTTGAGCATTTGGGCTTTGCTCGGTAAGTTTTCTGATGTATAGGACAGACCATCAAAAATATTTGTTGAATGGAAGAACTTGCAACACATTAAACTATATTTTTGGTGTGTTTGATACATGTTTTCTTCTCCCAAAGCTCACACAGAAGTTGATATGGCTAATAGTGCTGTACAAATAAAATATAGGCCAATGAAAGTTGATTTGGTCAATGAAAATGTGAAACTACATCCATTCTTCTGACTGTGAGGCATGTGTTCTTTCTACTTTGCCTTCCAACCTCCCTGACTATTCTTTTTAATTTCCCAACTACTCTGGTCTGAAATGGATTCAGAACAAATACTCAATAATTATTTACTGATACAGAGAGACATAGAGCTTTGATGTCAATATTTTAATAGAAACTTTTCGAACATGCTAACAGATCCTAAACCGGGCTTTTTATCATCTCGAACTTGTCCCATTGTTATTTCCCTGTCTTTTTTCTTGAAGCAGGGATAAACTGCTTGCCTATGTGAAAATAAAAGCATATAAACTTCTTGTCACCTGCAATGCCTCTGCTGAAGAATCCCATTCCTGAGCTACATAGTCAGAAGACTATTAGATGGGAAAAGAGGAGATGAGCCCACAGTTATATAGAAAATTTCCAGGCCACTTAGCTCTTAGATGAATGAAGCCAACTGTTCTGCAAGTTTCCTCTACAGCTCTAGTGCATGATGTAAGACTTTCAGTTCTCCATTTGCTTCTTGCAGAAGTTCAAGGCCATAGCAAGGATTCTAATTTCTATGACTACACTAATATACCTCCTAGAATTACTTTCTTTCAGAAGGAACTGAAAATCTTTGATTCATTTTCAAATTTTACTGGGTCTTTATATATGAGCACATGCCAGAAAGTCTCTAGGCAAGTAATGAAGCAGTGATTAGGAAACTTTTTCCTTTAAGTTCTTGCTTTATTTTCAAAGATATTCCTAGAACACTCCATTGACTCTGTACCTGTAGTGGTGAACGGACATTCTTGGTCGGCCTGCTGTATTTCACATAATGTGGTCTCAAATGCTTTCCAAGAATGACTCAGGGAAGGGTAAGGCTAAGGGAAGAGTAAGCTGCATAGTATTCTGCTTCAGGGGTTGGGAAAAAGATGCAGTTTGTTTAAATATGAATGTGTTCATTCTCAGCAGGCTGAGTAATGACATGCTGAAGGTGACTAGTCCAGCAGGACTCAAGGGGCGGGACTCAAGCTCTTGAACTTTGTTAACATAGATGGGACAAATACAAGCAGATGAGTTCATTTCTCTGAACCTGTTTCTCATTTGTGAGGAAGGAAAATGAATTCCTATTTCTGCCCACTTGTAGTGATGGTAAATGTTGACTATTATTTATTGAAAGCTTGACGAAGGAAGAGTGAATAAAGGTAGTTAGTCATTACAGCATATGCCTGAACAAAAGGAAGTCAATTCAGCCTGTGTTTAGCGTCTTCTGCTAAAGATGTGGTAGTAAACAGATGTGTTCTTACCCTCAAGGGCTGATGTGGTAATGTAGGAGACAGACGCTAAATAATTAATTGCATGTTTAATTATATAATTAAAACTGTGATAAGTACCAAAAAAAGAGAATTATGCATCAGAGTAGAACAAGAGTTATTCTAGTCTATAGAAAAGTTTTTGTACTTTAGAATACAGAAAAGTATATGGAAAGCCTGTCATGTCTAAGTCAAACTGTGACAGATGAAAGGTAAAGTGTGAAGGGTTAAAAACATGGAGAAGGCTTTTCTTAGGAAGCAAAGTGCTATATATAAAAGTTTGTGAGAGGTACACCTTTAGAGATAGGGAAGGTGGACAGAAAGACAGAAAGGACAGGGAGAGGGGTAACAGGAATGAACAGGATCAAAATATTTTTTATGTTTATACCAACATAGCCAAATGAATCTCAATATTCAATATTCTCAGTATTACTCATAGCTACCAATGAATGACTGCATGCGTTCACGAAGGAATGAGTGAATGAATGAATAAAAGTTTGTGAGGCAAGAAGCACATGCCACAAAAGCAGATTGGAAAGCAGGCATTTAGGAGGAAAGCAAAAGAACAAAGGGCTGGAGGAGTGGCATGAGATGAGTCTGAGGGACAGCTGGGAACCAGCACCTTTAGACCCTTGTGGGACAAGTTAAGGATTTTATATGTTTATCTGAAGAAAAATAGGAAGAGTTTAAAAGGTTTGCATGAGAATGGCTGATCAGATTTTTCAAAATCATACTGGATGCAGGGTGGAAAAAAATGAGTTGCTGTACAAGACTGTGACAAGGAACACCAGAAAAGGCACTTGGAAGGCAGTCTCTTTCCATAACAGGAGGCCAAGCTGGCCATTCTGGTGCCTTCTGAATAGACGCTGAACTTTTTGGCATATGCTACACATACCACCACACTTAATTTTCCTGTATTTCATTTCTTCCAATTCTCTGACAGAGGAAAAACAATAGGTGAAAAATGTGGTTATTTATTGATATAATGTTCACGGATGGTAGCTAATATTCCCAACTAACATAACTATATTTGAACAGTGTGATCACTATCTATTTTGATCATCAAATATTTATTAAGGAAATATAATCTAATTGTAGAGACAAACTAAAGATAGATGGAGAGGGAGGGAGACAAAGGGAGAGAGAGAGGATAAAGACAGATGATATCAATTTATATATTTTTATCTACAAGAAACAAAAATGCTACATCGTAAGAAATTCTGAGACAAAATGGCTCCAGGTTAGTTATTCTGCTGGTTTCTCACTTGGAAATGCGAATTACTTTTCTTCCTTTTCACCCAACTACCTTCAACATCCGGCAAGCCCTTGCTCTTTTCCCCTCACTGAATGTGGTGATGCAGTACAGCCTGAGGCCCTGATGATCAGATTTTCATGTGCTGGATGCAGCATTCTTGCCATCGTACATTATCAGTCTGGGGTAGGAAAGGTTTTTCTTTTTTCATCTCTCTCTTAGGGATATCTTCTTGAGAGATCAGAGTCCTTTAAAAAAAGAAAGAAAAAGAAAAAGTATATTCTTTACAAAGTCCCCCAAGCCAACTTTATTCATGTTTCATACTAAGCAATTCACAAGAGAATATAACTCCTGTTACTTTCAGCTTCTTAACTCCATTGTCTTAAACCTACTAAGATTCTTAACCTGGGATTGGAATTAAAAGTTGGCTTTCCTGAGGCAAGAGACTTTAGTGAATGCCTGCATAAAATTAAGATCTGTTATTAAGAAGGGAAAAGAGTTGTTTGATGGCTGAGATATCAACAATACCTCCTCTCACATAAAAATTAAAGATAAATCACGAAACAATTGAGAAAATAAATGATACTCAAAATGTCTTCCTCAGACCTGCATGCACAGTGCCTGTGAACTTGTTAGAAATGTCAGATATCTGGACCTTTCCATGACCTACTGAATCAGAATGCCTGGCTGGCCCTGCCATCTGTGTTTTAATGAGTTGAGCAGGTAAATTGTGACATAGTGGACAGTTATAGGAGCCCTGACCTGTGGGTAAGAGTACATACTAGAAGGCTGAACGACACCAAGCAAGCTGTTGGGAGAGGGACCAGAGCTGGGAGATTTGAACAGCCAATTTAAATATCATGCTATTAAGACAGACATTTTATAAGGAAGCAATTTACCATCCTCTGAATCACCTTGCCTTCCTCATCTACTAGTAGACACTATCCTGTTCACCAGAGTAAGATAAGTGGGGTAAAGATAAAATACTCTGAAAACCTATCTGAGGGAAACAATAAATAATTCACTGGAATCACTGCGTAGGCATGAAAGAGTTTGAGTAAGTTTAGAATTTGGAAAATAGTGGATTCTGGAATATAAATATGGAAATGACAACCTGGAATGGCTGCAAGGCATACTCTTTAACAGATCCAGAATAACAATTATAGATTCTCTCTCTGGACTTTCGCAGAATACTGATGAAAGAACACTGGATATGGCTGCAAATAAATCTGTGTGGATTTTTACATTCCTACTGGGGACCATTTTGTGAATCTGAATTGTGGGGGAGGAGATGAAAGTCTGCTTTTTAAAAAAAAACTTGGGTGAGAACATGTGAAAGCCAAATGCCTGCTACAGATGTTCCTCACAGGAGCACAGAAGCCTGGCTTATAACAGGGTGAGCTGATTTAAATAAGAAAAGTGTAAGAAGTAGCACCCAGTTTACAAAGGCCATTCTATGAAGTTTATGTAGAAAAACAAATCCAAGGAATTCTGCTGCCTCAGAATATCCCAACATCACAACCCTCTTGAGTCCAACTGTGCAAGACCTGCTTCAGAACAGAAGGAAAGGAAAATCAGGTTGATAAAAGGATTAGACAAAGACGTGCTAACACATACAGGGTGAAGGAGGAAAACTAGCTAGGGTTCAAGCAGTAAGAATATCTCCCAAACCAAGGCGCTCTTTGGCTAACCTCATCACTACTCAAAATATACTGCACAAAATTAACTTGCATAGTACTTTGAAGGCTTGTTTTTTGCTTTTTAGATAAAGGTTCTTAAATTATAGTGTGTGTCAGGATCACCCGAGGGTTTGTTTCCTGATTCCATAGCTCTCTGAATGGCTTGTGATTGAGAACCTTCTCATGGAGAACTATAGATTACATGTAAGGATTGTTGAAGTTAAATGATATTTCGTATTTTCCAGTTTAGCTGATATTCCTGTACACACACACACACACACACATGCCAAGACCTAGAAATTTCTCTCTCTTTCACTCTTTCTTTTGCTTTCTTTCTCTCTCTCTCTCTCTCGGTTGTTGACAATTTTAGAGGATATCCTACATCTCTAGCGGAAAAGATTCCACTCTGAAAATAACATTGACTAGTAATATAGAAGAGTTGAAGAAAATCATGAGACATAAATTTATCATAATTTTAAGGATGATTAATTTTATCAAAGGAGGCTGAAATTTGACTAACTGAAAAATTATGTAAGATATGCAAGTCTAATCATTTTTAAAATATGATTCTCAAAGGTGGGCAGGATGGCACACACCAGTAATCCAAGCACTTCTCTCGTTGCTGAGACAAAATACTCAACGCCCAAAATGAAGGAAGGAAAGGTTTATTTAGCTCACAGTTTGTGGAGGCTTCAGTCCATACTTGGCTGGTTCAGAGGCAGAGGGGCACATGGCAGAGGGCAATCATTCATGGCAGCAGAGCACAGCAAAACAACCAGCAAAAGGGAGAAATCTTTCCTTCCCTTACATTGTAAACAGCCTACCCGCACCCAGGGGACGTGTAGCTCTCACACAGTCTCCATGCCCTCCTCTTCCACAGGCTCAGGATGTATACAAAGTAAGTACCCTGGCTTCCTGATGAGTCACTCAGTCAAACCTCTAGACTCCCCAAGTTGACACAATGTATCAACCATAACATTCTACCCCTTGTCAGCTTGGCAACCAGACACATTTCTTTAAATCAGTTTCCAGATACAAAGACACGCTTATATTAGAACCGTACCATTTTGCCCCCATACAAATGAAAATTAAATACTTCCAACATTTAAAGGCACAAAATAAACATTACCATTCCAAAAGGCACCAACAGGGGAATATAGAGCATTGGGACTAAAGCAAGTCCAAAATCCAACAGGGCTAACATTGTGTCCTGTAATTCCACATCCAGGATCTGAAGCAACATGTTGTACATTGTGAGCTCCAAAAGGCTTGCATGAGTCCACCCTCATGGGACTTCAGGTGGTTACAGCCTCCACCGCTTCTCTCTTAGGCCTGCTTTGCTCCCTCCTTGTAGCTTTCCTCAGAGGATCCATGTTTCTGGCTTTTCTAAACTTGAGGTCTCCAGTGCACCTTTTGCTTCATACTCACAGCCTCACATATTGACCTCTCAGGGGCACACTGCCTGGCCTCCCAGGCCTTCTGAAATCTGGGTGGAATACCCTTTAACCTTAGAACTCTTGCATTCTCCATGCACCTCAAGCCAGGGCCATGTGGATGATGCCAAGGTCTGCTGCCGCCTGGAGCAATAGCCAAACATTCCTCTATCTTGGCCATAGGGGTCGAGTGCCTGGATGCTGGGCACATTGAATCCAATGCTGAGGAACAAATTCTCTATGCTGCCTCCATGCTGGAACCAAATTCTGTTTTGGTTACTTTTCTCTCATTGCTGAGACAAAATACCCAACACCCAAAATGAAGGAAGAAAAGGTTTATTTAGCTTACAGTTTGTGGAGGTTTCAGTCCATACTTCGCTGATTCTAAGGCAGAGTGACACATGGCAGAGGGCTAAGGTTCATGGCTGCAGGACACAGCAAAAACAATCAGCAAAAGGGAGGAATGGCTGCAAGCAGCCTCTTTCCTTCCCTTACATTGTAAACAGCCTACCCCCACCCAGGGGGCGTGCAGCTCTCACACAATCTCCACGCCCTCCTCTTCCACAGGCTCAGCATGTATACAAAGTAAGCACCTGCCTTCCTGCTGAATCACTCAGCCAAACCTCCAGATTCCCCAAGTTGACACAATGTATCAACCATAACAGAGCACCACAAATTCAAGGCCAACTTGGGCTACAAAGTGAGTTCAAAGCTAGCCTGAACTACATAGCAAGATTCTTTCTCAAAAACTGAAAAAATTGGATTCTGGAGTTTTCCATTTGAAAGAAAACCATGGTAGTTAGTCTGGGAACTCTGCATATGAAGATTAACATTAAAGAATGATCACTTAATGTATGCACACATTGAAAAATAAAATTTATTTTATTACCAATATAGAAAAAAGAAAAAGTCAATATAGAAATGTGGAAAAATTTAACTGAAATTTAAAAATACCCAACTTCTCACTGTAGAAAGGCAGTGCACATTAATATTTAACTGTATTTCAGTCTTTTTTCTAAATATTACTTTTATATAATTTTGATGATAATTCATATAGTTATTTGAATTTCTTTTATTGTTAAACACTTCCCCCTTTCTTGGTCTAGTCTAAATAATACCACAATGAGGAAATTTTTATGCAAAACTGTCTCTTTTTAGAATGATTTTCTTTGGATAAAATCTCAGATTTAAAATTACCTGTTTCAGACTTAGAAATTTAAAAGACTTTTGCCATATTTTCAGAATATTTTCCAGAGGAGCTATAAAATTTCTTTCTCCAACAAGACACTTTCTCCAATATTCAGGATTCTAAATTATTTTTATCTCTGACAACTTGAGAAATAAAAATGTATATCCTACTTTTATTTTTATTTGTACTTTGTTGTTTACCAATGTAAAGAAAGTTTTCTCTTGTTTGCCAAAGAAATATATTTCCAATTTTGTTAACTTTCTATTCAGATGTTTACATTTATTCATGAAATATACGAATATAAGTTTGGAAGAATTACTAGAATATAATAAATCCTGAAAATATAAAACCTATTTCGTTGATATAAGAGAAACAGCTGTTATACCCAGAAGAACTTATATTAGATTTTCACCTTTAGAGCTCAGATATCTATACTATAAAAACAAATGATTTCAAAGCAAAAGAATAATCTATTTCACTGAAATTTGTGTGTTAGAATATCACAAATGCAATCGTTTTAAAAGCTATCATCCTCAAAAAAATTGTTCAACATAAAATGTTTTAAATTCTTTCTTATGTGATCAGCTTACAGTTGGAAACAGTCTTCATTAGCAAACATCCTAAATAACTGCCCTATGGTTTCCAAAACTATTTACTGGCCTCTAGAATGAACACATCTGCCAGTCCCTTGCTTAGTAAACACTGACTGGAAGAAAGCAAGACTAGTGATCTGTGTAGGTTTTCAAATTTCCTTTCCCCGGGGAAACACAATTAATTGAGAGAGTGCAGAGGGCTAATGTAACACCTGGATATGAACTGCATCTGGATACCTCTTCTCAAGATGTACGCATTCAAGGAAATACTTGGTCTTGGGGGCAATTGATTGTTGGGTCTATTGACAAAGGCCATAAACGCACGCACATCATTCTTGGTCTGTTGACAGCCTTGACATTTCTACTGAACTGATCATAGATCAGTCATGAGGAGATGCAAGGTAAGTGACTCTCTTTCTCTGAAGTTCAGAAACTCAAAATGTCCCAGAAGTTGAATTCTTTGTGATTTACTGCTTTTGTTATTCTTCCTCAAGCAGTGGGACACCGTTGATGCCATTAATACATGTTTAGACTTGGTGTTTGTGTGAGTTCAACAAGATGTCATGTGATGTTCTATATGACATTGCCTGACTAATGTACATTAGAAAAAGTTCTATATTTTAGAAGTATGAAGTTTAGAACAAATAGTCCCATGTTTCTGAAATGTTTTTAATTTGCATCCATCTCATGTACTTTTTTGCAGCAATGTTATAAAATTTCCCATAGAAATGTCGAAGCTGTGGCTGATAAAGAGAAAAGAAATACTTCATTTAAAAAATGCCAAGTCAGAAATCTATGAGCATCAGTATATCTGTGTTCAGACAGAAGTGTTGTGTGGTGATTGTATATTTCATTCCCCTTTAACTGGAAGTCAAGAAGCAAATATATAAAAAATGTAAAATATAAACTCTCCCATTTCCATCTCTCCTTTGGCTATCTTTGCTTCCAACTCTCCAGTTACATACTTGGTTCCCAAAATCTTATGCTTATAAAAAGCAGAAGTTCTCCTCGAGAGGCAGTTTTGTCCCTTATGACCTTTGACAAGATCTGGAGACAGTTTTCTGTGCTCACAACATGGCGTATGACTACCACCTAGCACATGCAAACCAAGGATGCTACTAATTCTCCATCATGTAGGACAGCCCTACAACCACAGTGTATCCAGCCAGAAATGTCTCAACCTAGCACTTGAGCAATACTGAGGACTCATGCAAAGACCAAGCACATAGGAGGAAAATTATATGACAGCTGGTTACTTCCTTGCGACAGTTTAGAAAACAATTCATTTGGATGAGAAGAAAGACAAAAAATGGAAGTGAAACAGAGAATGTCTTGAAGTCCTAGGCAGAAGTGCATTCTCCTCATCCTTTCCTTGTAGGCCACGTTGGGAGTCTCAGGAAGAGAGACACTGGCTGTTTGTTTTGCGCAGGTAGATAGGGCCATAAGGAGAGGATAGTTCTTATGCCTCAGCACAGAAGGAGCAAAACCATGTGGGTTCCCCAGGCCTGGTGTGGAACAAGTATAGAGAGTGTCACATCTGAAGGGATTGCTGAGGCCGGGAGACATCTCAGAGACTGCCTGGTTAGGCCAATGACTGAGGATCAGTGGAAATTATGGACAGCTCAGAAGATACACAGAGCCCTCTATAATATACCTGGATTATGAGTGTAGCTCTTGAAAATTGACCCCATCTCATGTAAGGGAGGTTGAAAAATAAATTTAACTTCATTTTAATTTTTTGTTAAGTATATGATTTGCTCTTCAGAAAATATTATGTGAAATTAGTGCATGCTATGATAGAAGGCTATTCTGTATTACCCATATAGGTTGTAAATATATAAATGTACCTCAAATAAGCATCTAAAAGCAATCTTCTTCATCACTTTTATACACAATTAGCACAGTTATATTAAACTTCCACATGATTTTGGTGTTTGATTTTCTTAGCTACCCCTTCTGTCACCAAAAGCATTTTATAATTTTATTCTGCATCTGTGTATCAGGCTCAGTGACATTTAAAGACAGTGTATTGTATTTAAAAGCGAAACTAACAAAGTATAAAATAACTGGTTCAAAATGGGTTTGTATGTTGAATTGTTGTGATATTAGGGAGGCTAGTTTTTAAAACATCACTGTTGCTGTAAAAGTACAGTGTTGAGGCATTTTATCTGACTAGTCTTTAATTTTTTTAAAGAAGTGCAAGGTTATGTAACACTCTGTCATAGGCACTTCTATTAACTAACTCAAGTATTATTTTTCAAGGATGTCACAGTTCTATTGATCTGAGTCCCCACCCAGAGACTGAAGGAATATGTCCAACTATTCATCAAAAATTCTGGACACCATAATTGAAAGAAAAGACACATGTTGGCAGAGGACATACCACCACCTGCTGCCAACACGGCAGCAATCCAACCATTGCGTGCCCACACCAAGCCAGAAGAAGACTGTTCCCGTGGGACTTCCACCACGTTGTCCCTTTTGGGTGCAAGCTGCTCCCATGGGTGACAATGGATATCTTTCCCCACTCTCAGCAGTCAGTCTATTTTCCTTCTTCAAATTATTTGGTATCCTTGTCTCTCACTGGAAATCAGATGTTAAGAAGAGAACTTGAGAATTCTCCCCTTTCCTCAGTGAGGACATTTATCAGTCCGTGATATTTTACTCACCTGCCATAAAGCCAAACTGACTTGACAATCCTAAGAGTGACAACCACTCTAATTTCCTTCCAGCACACCTACACTGGGATTAGGTATCTGTCCTCAAAACATCATTGCTTAGGGCAAACTCTTCATTTACACTGACAATGCCTCCATTTACTCATCAAAGAACTGGAACATATACAAATTAATTAAATAAGCTTTATTTCTCAGATATAAAGATATTTCCTTGAAGTCTAGAAACAACTGCTGCAGAGCACAAACCTACATGTAGCATTTCTGTTCTACGTGCCAATATCCTCCCCACAGCTTATGTTTTATCTTCCTACACAGTTCAGAATGACTCAAAGTGTGTGATGCCTTTTTTCTCCTGGGTTATCTGGAAGCCGCTTGACTGTTTATTGTAGAATCTCCTTCTTGTCTCTGACATGTCAAAGAGAGAAAGTGATTCCTGATCTACACAGAACTTTACCTAGTAACAGCCTCCCTGTCTTCACAGAAATCTTCTGCCCAGTTGAGAGTCGTCATTATTTTACAATAATAGAGCCATTGTTGAATGTCATTCAAAGAGTAAAAGAAATTTAAGAGGATCTTAAATGGACAGTCAAGAGAATTATTAGGGCACAAGGGAGAAGATTATATGGAGCAGAGGGTTCCCAATTCTCTTCATATTTCTGAAAATTTATTGCAGCGAGGGTACTTATGTTACCTTTCTTCTGTAAAGAAAAGGACAGGGGACAAAAATAAAAATGGGCAAATCAGAAACAGCAGGATCAGTAGTAATATTTGGTGGTAACATGATGTAATAGAAGGGATAGAGATTTTAATATAGCCTACTCATTAATAAGAATAATATGTCAAGATTTTTGACCTCAATGAGACATTTATTTCACATTTCTCATGTACAATATCAAATGCCGAAGTAGGATTTTTGTGCCTTAGTTGACATGAGTGTACGGATTCACTTTGCACAATAACTGGAATGAATGAGATCTCAGCCACATTGGTTTTCTCTTCTACTTTCCTGACCTTGGGCTAATTTAAATGGCTTTCTGAATTTTCGACTCAGAGTTGTTTACATTCACTTGAGTCTGACCGTATTTTCAGACTTCCAAATAATTTCGTTTTCTGAGACAGAAAAAAATTCTTTCAATAACATTAAGCTATCAGAACAGGAACTTCTCCAACCTAAACCCAGGGCTAAGGCCATATAGCTTGGCGTCCCTTACATTGCTTTCCTCTGCGCTCTCTCTTTCCATTCTACACGGGCTTCCGCTTCCCTCCCGCCCCTTCGTTCCCTCCACATCTTGCCCTAAGCTGCACTCCTCCCGCCCCTCCCCCCTCACCTTCCCACCCCTCTTTAGCCCCCCATTGCTTTTTTGCTGACCTTTCAAAACAAATGCCTC
Organism: Dinomys branickii; assembly: GCA_004027595.1. NCBI lineage: Eukaryota > Metazoa > Chordata > Mammalia > Rodentia > Dinomyidae > Dinomys > Dinomys branickii. The sequence goes on along the minus strand of PVLD010005848.1, from coordinate 12,510 downwards.
ATGTTTCAGACCTTGTAGGAATATAACTCTGATGATGACTGGAAAGCTGTAGAGGAGAAAAACACCCATAAAAACTAAAATTTTGTATGAAGTAAATCATTAGTAGGTATGGATTACTATAAAATTTAAACTTGATCTTTGAAACTGACTTTGGTTAATTTTAAGTCTATATTATTATTGCTTCTCTTGATCCTTAATAGATCTCTCTCATCCTAGTTGTAATCACTAATATTATTTTCCAATTATTAAGCTTTTACATTGTGGTAGGTACTTACAACAACCTCATCTCATTTCTCTGCGAGCATATATAGGATTTCCATTTTACCTATGAGAAAACAGGCTTATAGTGTGAATTAGCTTTTCTGTTCCTGAAAACACTACCTGACACCTATAATTTAGAAGAGAAGTGTAATTTGGCTTCTTTTTTTTTTTTTTTTTTTTCAGTACCGGGAATTGAAGTCAGGACCTTGCTCTTGCCAGGCAGGTGCTGTGCCGCTGAACTACATCCCAGCCCTGGCTCATGTTTTAAGGAGATGCAGTGCATGGTTCGCAGACTCTAAGGCAGAAAGAACATGTCAGAAATGCATGAAGGAGCAAAGGGGCTTGGTTCACAGAGGCTGGGAAGCACGAGTAGGAGAACAGTGGCAGAGCGGGAAGGGTGAGCAGCCTAGACCCCAAGGCCATGCCTCCACTGCATACTCATATACACCCAGTTGTGCCTCACTAATCCCTAGGTGGATCCCAAGCCAAAACAGTTGACACCCAACTGCCACACAGAGGTTGCATAACTTGTTCCAGGTTATAAAGCTTGGGTCTGAAATTAAAGCAATCTTCCAAATAAACAAACAGAATGGACAGCTGGTGATGAGATAATCCTCAGTGAACAGAAGAAAATACTGGTCAAAGACAGTTATTCTCAGTCATCTTCCATGTATTCAAGAATCCAAAAATTTCTACCTTCCATAAAGCATTCAATTAATGGTGTAGCATTCTTTTTTTAACTTACTGATTTATAAAGCCTTTTGCAGTAATATATATATATATTATATATGTTATATATATATATATAATTTCTACCTATCTGGAGTCCAGTCATGGAAGCAAGCAAGTGACACCAAGCTCAGATGAAAAGATTTTTCTTACCTACTTTCTTTTTATTTCTATTTGAAAAAAGTGGTACTAAATTGTATTTCTAGGATAGACATCTCTCTGTTTTGTAGGATTTACTTTTGGCTTGGAGACGGAGTTAATGGCATAATTCCTGTTTGTTCTTCAATTTGGCTACCTATAACAGAAATTCCAAATTACTGTGACTCAAAGAAGATTGAAATTCATCACTTTCTCACATTTAAAATTTTGTGGAAGGAAGCTCAGAGGTGCTGTGGGCTCTGAGATCATGGGGCATCTCAGCCGCCTCCACACTCCCACCCCCTCCCTCCTTCCCACAGCACAGTTCTCGGCTACGGGAGATGACGTCGTCTCCCTGGACTGCTAAAATGAATGACCACAAATGTGATGGCTGAATGCAGCAGCGATTTCACCTCTCCTGATTCTAGAGTCTGCATTCTACCATCAGTCTCACTGGGCCCAACTCAAGAAGACTGTGCTCCCCTCAGAGGCCCTTGGGGGAAAGCTATGCCTTGCCTCTTTGAGCTGCCAGTATATGCACATGGCCTGCCAAAAAGCCACATTCTCCGTGACTGCACTGCCTTTTCCTCTTCTGTCTGTGTCAAATCTCTGTTTCCCACTTATAAGAAGACATGATTACGTTAAGGTCTGCCATGGTTTGAACGTCCTCTCCAAAATTCATGGTGAAATGTAACTGCCACCATGATAATGTTAACAGGTCAGTGCTTGTGGAGCGAACAGGACACAGAACCACTCTCTCTGGGGAGTGAGCCTGGCATTTCCGGAGTAGATTAGTTATAAAAGGGGAGAGTTTGGCCACGTTTTCCTTCTTTGATCTCACATTCTTGCTGACTCTTCCTCCCTCCTGCATTGAATGATGTAACAAGAAGGTCCTTGCCAGATATTGGCCACATGTTCCCAGCTTCCCCACCTCTAGAACTATAAACTTGAGCCAGGAGTGTTGGCACATGCCTGTAATCCTGGCATTCGGGGGGAGGCTGAGGCAGGAGGATCGTTAGGAGTTTGAGACCAGCCTGGGCTGCAAAGTGAGCTCAAGGCCAGCCTGAACTGCATAACAAGACCCTGTCTCAAAAAGCCAAAAAAAAAAAAAAAAAAAAAAAGAACTATAAGCTAAATAAACATCTACTATTTATAATTTAGTCAGCATGTGGTATACTGGTACAGCAGTAAAAGCAGGGCTATCTGGGTAATGCAACATAATCTCTTTCTTAAGTACTTGATTTAGTCACATAGAATGTAACACTCACATTCCAAGGACTAGCATGTAGATACATAGGCAGAAGGAAAAGGTGCAGTATCCACCCACAGTGGATCTCCAGCCGGGATATCCGTGTTTCAGAAATAAGGTGAAGGAAGAAGGACGTGTTTCAGAATTGCACACAACTTCCTCTGATATTCCATTAGCCAACAGTCAGCTACATGATCACATTTATCTGGAAATTAAGCAAGAAATTAAAGTCTTTTTTACTATTTATTATGACCTCACCTTTATATAGAAGAAAGGCAAAACAGACACTATAAGGACACCTACCAGTGTCGGTCACCCTGCCAGCTCTCCGACCCCTCCAAATATCTACCTGCACTGTTCGCTCCACAAGCCCCTCTGACATCCCCAAAAGAGAGGGATCCAAAGCCCACCACGTCTTAGGTGGTTGACTGACTGAAAAATCATCTCTAATAGGGACAAGTATGGCTCCTCATGGTTCATTTATCTGCCCCCAACAGTGAAACAGGAAAAAAAAAAAAAAAGAAAGCAATCATTACCAAAAAATTCCATTTGTAAAAATGAGACCTGTAAGCAGAGCAATCTTGAAGCTATCACATCCTGTCAGCAGTAATAGTTGTGCCTCTTCTCTAGTGAGTAGAGTGAGTTCCTAGGCTGTCCCATCCTGAAGTGCCTCTGAGTGGTCCTTCGCTCTTCATTGTCCTTTGAGGCTCATCTGAGGTATGGGAGAGGATGTCCTTTGCCCTTGCCCAGTACTACCTTTTGCTAGTACTGATTTAGAGCCAAGGGAATTATTTAAGAATTGGATAGGATTTTAGTCTTCTAGTAAAATAATTTCTTCCAATAGGAGATAGGCTCCCAGTTTATATGCTCTGGTAAGTGCTATGTGTTAGTAACAATAGATATAGATCTCGTGGATGCTCAAATTTTAACACTGAAAGTAAACTCTTTCATTTATTGACTCTGGTTCTGCTATGTGCTTCCGGTTTTCTAAAGCCATTGGAAACTAAGAGCTGGAATGGGGAGAGTGATGTCGGCTTCTGCTTGCTCCCATTTTCTTTCTGGCAGAGAACTCTCACCTATAGGTCAGACTCATAGGCACTGGCTTATCTTCTGGGAAAGATTCATAGGCACTGGCTTATTTTCTGCGAAGTCTGACATTTTTCAGTCTTTATGTACAATTGTTTCAGTTTGGGGTACAAAAGCAAATTAGCATGTTTAATCCTCAGGCCCCAGTTACTGGCTAGTGCATGGAGCAGTTAGGAAAACAGATATTGGAAACATTGCCTAGTTCAAACTAGTTCCTCAAGATTAGTTCTGCATTTGGCAGGTTGCTTTGCCTCTGTGTTCCTCCTCTGTAAAATGGGACTAAACAGTATCTATTTCACTAGTTAGTTTGAAGATTAAATTTTGAAAATATATAAGATATTAAAATAGGCCCTGGCTCATTGTAAAAGCCATATATTGTAGTTAGTATTAACTTCCTATTGTAAGGTTACAGGACTCTTGGCATATTGAACTGCAGGAAGCAGTCTTCCACCAAACTAGCTCTCACTTGGATTTGCTTCTTCTGCAGAATCTGCTAAGGCATCAAGAAGTAACAAATATAATACAATGGATCTGATCATTCCTGAAGTTTCCCCAGTGCTGTGATCGTTGAGTGTGGTCTGCTTAGATTTCGTAGTAATAGTTTTATCATCTGTTTTTGCCACAGCATAACAAAGGTTTATACCTTTTTGGCTTCTATTATGTGAGCCCTCAGTACCCATATTTAGGTTTTTATCTTGGCTATTACCCAACCCTTAGGCATCAGATTTCTTCTTCATTAGGGCATTTCTTTGTTCCTAACAGATATCGTAAGTCCCTAAAACATAAGGGATCTGTATTTGTTTTTGCACAGGACCCTGGGTTAAGGTAATTCTCGAATGGCATGATGTTCCCACAGTCACACCTGGACCACAGGTTTCCTTCAGATTTTCTCAGGACCATTACTAGGATGCTTTCTCCTTCACACAGTTGGAGATGGGTAGCACACCATCTTGTCCACCTTTGAGCTACAGAAAGGAGGGAGGAGAAGGAGCATATGTTCCAGAAATTGGACACACCCATGCAGAGTTTATTGCAGAGCCACACCTTGCAAGGGAGTTTGGGAAAAGTTGTCCTGAGCCAATGGCAATGTGCCAAGCTGAAAACCAAGCTTTCTGTTATCATAGAGGAACACAAGAACCAGCCATACAGAGACAATCAGAAACTTCTGCCACATGCACTACAAATTGTTGTTTCTCTAACATAACACAGTATCTGTTAAAAACAATGCATTGCATGGAACCTACTCAATCTCTACTTCTTTCTCTTCCACAAGAAAATGTACAATCAGTGGGGTGCATATGCATTCAATTAAAAAAACTCTATAGCCTATATCAAATGGCAGTTCTGTCCTGGAATAGTTTATGGTTTTCCCTGAAGATACTATTGCATTTCCTAAAATTGGAATTAACTTGCATTTGTAGTTTTTGAAAATAAAGATAAAAAATTGCATATTTGTGTAACATTCCTGTGGTATAGCTCATTTTATGTACAGAAGTGAGATATCTGTTTTAACCCTTATATTCTTCCTCAAGTTGTGAATAGCAAAGTGACACCTTTAGAAATAACCAAAACACCAGAGTCAAAACAAGACTATGTTTTCTACTGATTTAAGCACATACAGTGTGTATGAAAGACCGAATGTCTTCTATTATTTCTTCTGTTTTTCAATTTCTCTATGTAAAGCTGACAGCTAAATGAGGAAACAAAGATTCAACACTGCAAACTTTACAACTATCACAAAACTTCAAGCTTTGAAAAAATACCAATGAGCTAAGGAAAATAAGCAATATCTAAGTGGTTTGTTTTAGCTCTTCATCAAGCAACATTCTTGCATCTGTGCGCTTAAGCCTTTATTTTTTATTGGTTGATTTATTGTTTTGTTTTGGGTGATGGTCAGCATTTTGTGTCCTGGTAGGAATTTTAATGAACATAAAACAAAAACCCTGGAACCAAGCAGAGCCCCGTGGATAAATCAGGTAGGCGCGTGCACTCACAGCACCGGTGCTGACAATGCTCTTGTACTATTGTGGCCCAAATGTCAGTCCATCAGATGCTTCGCCAGTGACATGAGATTTTAAAAGAATCAGGACACTTTTCAAATTTGTATATTTGAAATATATGTATGTATATATACATTTGTAATATATACTTATTTCACACATAGAAAAAGGTACAAGATAACTACAAATTGTAATCACTAAGCAAGTCTGAGGACAAGTATTCTGCATAGTTCTGTTTCAGATGAAGGAGGAGTGGACACAGGAATGGGCTGGAGAAAGTGTCTGCTCTGGATTGTTGCTCTCGGACAAGCTTCTGAGATCAAGAGCTTCCTTGCAGCTATGAGAAATTAGCCATTTCCTTTTGCAGTGGGTCCGGCTCATAAATAGAATATCAACGGATTTGTTTTTCCCTTTTATCTTTAGAATGCTGGTGAGGGCGAGAGGTACTCAGAATTTATTAACGTAGCACATTAACTTCTTTACAAAATGGAATGCACAGGTCAGAAAGGAGACATGACGCATTTGAAGTGCTTATTACTTATATGTGTTTTTTTATACTTGCAGTAGGCCCTGGAAAGATTCAGGCTGACTTACGGGGACTTTGTCTGTGCTCACGACCCTCTCTCTATCTGAAGGTGATTTCGTTACCCTACCAGCTTTCAAGGTCCCAAACAGAGAAGATCCTCTTCAGCTGCGACTTTAACTGTCTTCAAGGTCTCCCCACCCTCCACAGTCCAGTCGTTTAATGTGACCCACATGTCCTTCCCATTTCCCCCTCTTCCTGTCATCAAAGTTCCCTGCCTGCCCCAGCAGCATATGATTTGGCCAGAAGCCATTTAATTAAAGAAGATATGTTCAGAACTATTGTAATGAAATCACTTCCACACAAAAGTGACATTTCAGTGATAAACAAATGGACTTTTTAAGATATTGGCAATCATGAACTATTTTGTACGCTTTGTGTATGTTGTAAGCATTTTTTCAATTTTTAGAAAAATTCACGCTTTTTAATTTGTTCACTTTTAGGGTTCTTTCTTGTACTTACATATGGCAAAAGCTTAAAGTAATATAAATGTCCACCAAATGGTAGTTTGATTAAATTAATTATAGTTAAATTGTACTGGAGCACATGTACTATGTTCTTGTTTTACAAAAAAAATCAGTAAGGTCTAAGAATACACAGAAATCATTTAAAAGCATATAGAAAATATTTAGCAATATTAATTGTACTGATAATTGAATGGATGAGATTATGGAATTCTTTATATTTTCTCTGTATGTTTTTCTGATAGTCATAATTCTTTACTCTTTTCTTTAAAGGAAAAAGCAGTAGAAATTAATAAAGAAGATAACTGTCTTCTGTGGGAGAGTTTACTCTGTGATGAGCTCTATGGAAAACTTTAATTTTAATAATATGTTTTATTCATTAATAATTATGTGAGGCAAATACATGAAAGACACTTTATAAACATGAAAACAGAAACTTAGAGACACTAAATAATATTCAAGATCACACACTTTGGTATGGACAAAGACTGGCTAAGCTCTTAAAAAATCATTCTACCTTATGCTACTGGCAAATATTTCAGCAATATTTTTAACCCTTACAAAAAGAACAAAGAAAAATAAATGATTAAGTAATTAATTCAGAATTTAATCTAGCAAGATAAGAAAATTAAAGCCCATTTTAAAAGTCAGTAAGTATAAAGCCAAGTGAGAGACTACTTACTTTTTTTGTTCTTGCAATACTGGGAATCCAAGAGACTATTTTATTTATTTATTTATTGTACCAGGAATTGAACTCAGGACCCTGTACTTGCCAGGCAGGGGCTTATGCCCCTGAGTTGTATCCTCAGCAAGACTATTTCATAGTACACTTAAATGAGCAACCTTTAAGGGGAACTCTTAAATAACTGGAGACACATCTTATTTTATTTTATATTAACTAGTTGTTGCTTTATTCTACACACAGAAGCTCAAAAGAATTCAAGTTTAAATATGAAAAATTGTTAGCAAATTTAGTCCTTACCTTGTCCTTTTATGAGTCATAGTGTATGAAATCATATTAATTGGTGTCATTTTATGTCATAGTTTTTTATTTTAAAGAAAAAAGAACAAAAACAAAATAATAAAAACAATCAAAACAACACAAAACAATAAAAATGATACAGAATTTCAAACAAGGTGATAGGAAATTAACAATGACTATTGTATTACATATTGTTATCTTTAAATTGGTTACTCAGATAACCAGATATAGGCAAGTAAGATTAATCAAACAATTAAACATTAACTGTTCCTTTCAATAAACCAATAGAAATTAGTAGTACAGTTATTTAGCTATGTTGTGTATATCTATTTTTTCCCTTCCTTCTTTCTTTCTTTTCTCTTTTTCCTCATCCCAATTGTTCTTTCCTTTTGAGCAGTTTCTTACTCTTTCACAATATCTATTGCACCTTTCAGATATTATTTACTCTTTCAGGTTCTTACACTAGGAAGACAATATGATGGTCTCTTAATTACATCCATGAAAAGCCTTGAGTTTGAGAAATGCAAATTAAAACAACACTGAGATGCCATCTCACTCAAGAAAGAGTGGCTATTATCAAGAAATCAACCAACCACAAATGCTGGAGGGGATGAGGGGAAAATGGAACCCTTCTCCACCTCTGGTGGGAGTGTACACTGGTGCAACAACTGTAGAAATCAGTCTGGAGATTCCTCAGTAAAGTAGGATTAGAGGTCCCATTCAACCCAGCTATTTGCTTTCTGGGTATTTTCCCAGAAGGACTGAAATCATCATACTACAGCAGTATATGTGTACTCATGTTTATAGCAGCACAATTTGTAATAGCTAAGTCATGGAAACAACCCAAATGCCCATCAACTGAGTAATGGATAAAAAAGAGCTTTTATAGAATGGACACATATTTTTTGACAATAAACAATTTTAGGCAAGTAGTTATGTTTTTAAAGCTAGTTACTTTAGCAATAAGTGTCTCTAATGTCCCTTTGGCTACCCCAGATGCTCCTTTAGCATCCTGGCCATGTGGATTATTACATAGCCTTCATACATGGTAAGGAATTTCTTGTGTCTTGCTCTTATTTATGCCCAGGAATTCTCCTTTCATGGCTCAGTGTAGCTCTTTCTGACTCTGAATCTTCTCTTCCAACAGGTCCAATCTAAGGATGATTTAAAGTCAATTGCACCATTCTCCCACCCTCAACATACTCAACAAGCAACAAAGTAGGGCCCCAGCTGATCAGAAAATGTCTGGTCATGCACAACCAAGTGTCTCCTGCTGGAAAGTTCATTGTGTGCACAATCTCTCCAAGAGATCCCTGACTTCCTTGAGGATGAGCACCATCTGGTATTTAATTTTATGTTACTGTACCTACTGTCTATCTTTGAACTGAAGACAACTGTCTTGGTTACTTTTTTCTCGTTGCTGAGACAAAATACCCAACGCCCAAAATGAAAGAAGGAAAGGTTTATTTCGCTTACAGTTTGTGGAGGTTTCAGTCCATAGTTGGCTGGTTCAGAGGCAGAGTGGCACACGGCAGAGGGCAAACATTCATGGCAGCAGAACACAGCAAAAACAACCAGCAAAAGGGAGGAATGGCCGCAGGCAGCCTCTCTCCTTACATTGTAAACAGGCTACTCCCACCCAGGGGGCGTGTAGCTCTCACACAATCTCCATGCCCTCCTCTTCCACTGGCTCAGGATGTGTACAAAGTAAGCACCCTGGCTTCCTGCTGAGTCACTCAGCCAAACCTCTAAACTTCCCAAGTTGATACAATGTATCAACCATAACAACAACATACGGAGCAATGGTCAAATACATGTACCTCTGCTTTGGTTCTAGAAGGTTCAGGAAAATCATTACTCATAACATAATGGCAGATTGATGCACCAAAACAGTGACCTTTCTCCATACCTGATTTCCCTGAGGCTCCAGCTGTCCATGGGAAAGAGCATGGTGCCTGTTTGCCATTAATGTTCTGTATGTCCAAACATATCTGTTAAAGGTGGCAGAAGTAGGGGCTAAGAGACAGACTTCACTGAAACACCATGGGACTCTTACAGGAAACTCATGATTTCTGGAAGGCTGGACCTGTTGCCTTAGGTTGACCCATGTGTAAAAGGAAGCAGTAGTTTAACCTTAATGACTTGGAGAGTGACCGGTTTCCCATGTACTGCCCTCCACACCAACCCAGGAATATTTGTATCATTGATGCCAGAAGGCCATTTAAAAAATAAAATTAGTATATCACTGAGGCTTAAACATTTCTCTGGGAGATACACCCTTTCCTTTGAAAAGGTATTGTGTAAGAAAAGAAGCCACGTCCTCCTATTTGGATAAAAAGTGACCAAACTGTAAAGTCAGACATCTGACTGTTTTATGACAGCAAGGGTCCCTTTTCTGATAGATTGTGGAAGACAGGATATCTTCATCATACGGATCATGCATTTTAGCTGGATGACTCCTTTTAAAAAATTACTTGGAAGTCAGTGGCTATAGACAGCACAAATTTGTTATGTCGTCATTCTGTAGGCCAGAAGTCTGATATGAGTCTCACTGGGCTGAAATCAAGACATCTGCAGGGCTGTGCTTCTGCTAAAGGCTCAATTGGAGTATGAGTTCCTTAGATTTTTCTACCTTCTATAGGCTTTATAAATTTGAAAGCCACCAATGTTAGGGTTAGGCCTTTCTTTCCTGAAGCACTCCACCCTTCTCCATTTGCTCTCCTTTTTCACTTAAGGACCCTTGTGATTACATCAGGCCCAGCAGCAGCATGCAGAATGCTATCCCTGGATCAAGACCAGCTGATTCAGCAACCTGAATTCCACCTAAATTCTCCTCAGTGTGCAACATAGCCACAGGCATGGGGATTAGATCATGGGCAGCTCAGAGAGCAGAAGATAACACATCCATCCAGAAAGCAAGGGCCTCGATAACACCTGAAGGACAATGATTGTGCAGATGCGGCTGGCTGTAGCAGAGGTTCAGAAGGAGACCTCAGAGATCTGTTAAGCATAAATGGCTGGAGACAGTAGAAATCAGAAAAATGGACTGTGGCACAATGGGCAGATGTTAAGGGGTTATATATGAGCAGTTCAGGTATCAACACATCACTTCCCATAGGGTTACTGGAGAGTGTGGTAGAACAGAACTGACACTGTGTTTCTTAGTATTGAACAATTAACCTAAATCATCTATGGACAAATTATAAACTTAACTTACCAGGAACACAAATGGTGGTAAGAGTTAGCTACTGTTTTGTTCAGTAAACGTGGTGTTCTTTATTAAGAAAGTAGAGGCTTGGCAAAATAACATATAGAATTACTGAAATTACAGCAAATTTGGCCATACTGGCTAATAAATCATGGACATTATCTTCAATAGATAGCTCCAGGACTGAATAACATATAGTTTGAAGAAGGTTTTCAGTAACTGCTTGTTAAACAAATGAATGAATGATAGCAGGGCAGACAGGTTGTTTTAAAAAAATAATGATAAAGAGATCCAAAGTATACTTCCCCCATCTGTTTAAATGAATCTTCCCTGGCGCTCTCATTCCTTCAAACTTTATTTATTTTAAAAATTGTATTTCAAATTCTTTTATAATTACATACTATTGGCATGAGGGTAGGAATTTTTTAAATCAGTGTTTTTATTAGTTGCTTGATTTATACAACCACTTGGATAAGATCAGTTAGGAAACATACAGAATGTTGTAAAAATCATGGTTGATTCTGCAACTCCATGTAAATATATAAATTAAATGTAATTGTGAATTTTAAATAAAGATGAACTGCATGATTATGACAATACACCTGACACATGATGTTATGTTTTGTCTTCTTAAAGAAAATTGTTTAAATTCAACACTAAGGACAGATTGTAGATCTGGAAGAAGTCATTTTCTCTCCTTGTGGATGACAAAAAGAGGTAATTCATTTCATTGTAGACACAAAAATGTCTAATAACCTTTAGTGCTGCGTGGATGTTTCTTTTCATTCAAGCCTGGCCTTTGCATCTTGTCACTACTAATCTTTGTGCAGGAGAATTGGTACCACCAACCTTAGTAGAACAATTGTGAGCTCATGATCAAAACATGGTTCTGCTATTCTATTTTCCGATGAGAAAGTGTTACTTGTTCTGAGGAACTGCACATGGATTAGCATAAAACACAGCCACATCTGTAGATGATAGAAATTTGTAGGACTCCACTTGTACCCAAAAGGGATATTTGTAATAATACCTTTTCTGACTCATTCAGAATATTTATTTCTTGTCTTTCTCATAGCATGCTGAGCTCATGGAGGAAACTCCTGACTTAGATTATCTTACAAAACACAGGCACATTGGCCTCATGATCATTCAAGTGAAAGGTCTAATTTCAAGTTAGCTTTCCTTTTTTTTTTTTTTTTTTGTGGTACTGGGGATCAAACTCAGGACCTTGCACTTGCCAGGCAAGTGCTTATTCCACTGAGCTATATCCCCAGGTCTCAAGTTAGCTCTTCTTTACCAATTGCTTAACTATATAAGTAGCTTCTTGAGAAAACAAATGCACTAGGATTTTTCCAGTGGAAAAAATCATGAACAGAGGGGCAGTTTCTTGGATTCTTTATGGGATCTAGAATAAGCCATCTTTCCCCAAATAAGTTCATAATCATTTGTTCTTTTTCAATCTCGGAGGAATATAGCAAAGAAAGATTTAAAACAATATGATTATTTCTAATTACACTAAAACAAAAATAATTAATTGAGACGGTATAGTGAAATTTTTTTTTATTTAAAAAAATAAAAGTACAAAAACATATTGACAAACAGACACCAATTAGCATAAAAAATAGTACAATCACAACTAATCTATAGACTAGGTGATATGGTCTCAACAGTGGTTATTGCTTTATCCATTGATATCTTCGAAGTGTAAATATATGAACCCATATACAGACATGCAAATTTAGTCAGACAATTAATCCTCTCAACAATAGAAAAAACACAAAAACCAAAAATCCAAAGACAAAAAACAAAA